>JWIV01000036.1:207026-304508 GCA_000966865.1 Fusarium sp. JS626 | reverse complement strand
CTTAAGCTAATTACTTAATAGTAACTAATATTATTAATAATTAATCTAAATATAAATATATTACTATTTATATAAGTTACTAAGGCTAGTTTTAATAAAAAAGGGAATAATTATAATATTTAATTAATTTATAAACTAATTATAAATTAATTATTAATTACACCTTAATTATTAACTAAGACCTAATTGATTTTTATAAAAGTCCTTTATATAGAAATAATTTCCCTTTTTTAAGCTTTAATATAATATAATTATTATACCTACCTAGCTTTTAATTAACTATTATTTCTATAATAGAAAAATCTAAAATAAAATAAAAATATAAAACCTTTTTTAATATTCTTAATAATTAAACTTATTTCTTATTTAAAACTACTTTAAATTATTTACCTTTTATATTTATAAAAGTATATTAAATTTATTTAGTTAATAGTATAGATATTAAACCCCCCTTCTGAAATAGGCATACCTACGACACCTAACTTACATAATCACAACTTCTTGTCGTTCAGCAGTGTTCACTTTCGCTCAGTCATTCCCGAACTCCACTGATCAATTTCATTAAGAGCTCTTCAATCACTATGTCCATTCCCAACGAAGCTCTACAGAAGGTGTGTTTGAATTATGTGCACCTTATTCCCTCATTCGGTACTGGTTGACATTATCGTCCAACGCGACTCATACTAACAACAATGCGAAAAATGTAGCTGGTGCGGGAGATTGAAAGCCAGGCTCTGGTAGCTCAGCAGCAGATCGGTCTCGCCCGTACACAAATGAACTCAAAGCAACGAGAGCAGCGTCTTGTCAAGTTGACATTGAGTGAAATGGCCAATCTTCCCCAGGATGCAGTGGTCTACGAGGGCGTTGGAAAGATGTATGTACTCCCTCTGCTTACTACTGCCATGTTGTCGTGACCCCGCAGTTGTCAAATTGAACGTCTCCAACATCTAACTGTTTTTGCGCCACTTTACAGGTTCGTTTCACTGCCAGTAGACTCACTTCGACAAAAGCTCGATGGGCAGACGCAGAATTTGGAGGGTGAGGTGGACAAGCTGAGCCAGCGCCTGTTGTACCTGGAGACAACACACAAGAATAGCCGCGAGCATATCGAGCAGATGCTCCGCACTAAATAAATTGAACACTGACGACGAGTACACGTCCACTCCGTCAAGGTTTCCTCTATTTTTACTCGGCATTCTTATTGCCCATCAACTCTGTTGTTACTTGGTAGCGCCGCACCGCTGCCACAAGATTTGCAGAAGTGTTTCATCAGGCGCCAGGCCGCAGGGTGTTGGCAGCTGGGGTTCTTTTGCGTTACCAGTGGCCAGCCCTATAGATGCGCCCGCAACGAACTCATCACCAACACATGGTCGGTCTGGCTACCGAGGCTGTGCTTACGGGTGGATTTATGTATGTCCCCTTATGGTATGATCATCTTCGTAGCTTCAAGACCCAGAGCATGGCGCCAACACCAATCTGGAGAGCACTTTTGATAGCTCACTCTGTAGCCTTTCCATAGCTTCAGTACGTGTTATCGGGATCGGCCAATCACAACTGAGTCGTGGTTTGTTTCTTTTCAGAACATCACCAGTTGGTTTACCCCGATGGCGGCCTTGTCGCAGTCTCTTGTAGTCCAATCCTTTCACCGCTGGTTTCACGGATCAAGCTGGAAAGATTGCATTACCTGACCTGACGCCTGGGCACTGGAGACAGGGGACCACGTCCTACATCCGAAGGGGAATTTGGCCCCCACCTACCTAGTTTCAGCCCCCGCCCCCTCCCGAGAGACCCAGCCCTACAGCGATATCGCGGCCCCCCCCCCTCTCAGCGGACCATGATCTTTTAACGGTATGCCCTTCCTTTTGGGGGCTGCTGCCGCTCCTCTCTTTTCCTCTTCACCTTATTTGGTCCGCTATTGTGTCTCTCGCTGAGGCTTCCTTTGCTGTCTGCCACCTTCGACCTCAGATCTAAACTCACAACTACCCAACATCCCTACCACATACCGCAACCGAACTTCCTCGAGTTGACCTTGCTCTCTGCTGGTATCTGCCAAGATGAGCCGAAGTAGCTACAGTTACGATGATGAGGATGATTACGATATCCGCTTCCAAAAACGTGGTCCGTCCCCCGGTGGTGTTCGCTACGTTGCGAATCCCCAACGTGCTCCAAACCATTACGATGCGCCCCCAAGGCCCAGTTACATTGGAGCTGATCGCCTCAACATTTCGACCATACATCGCTCTCAACCCCGGTCTCGCTCGCGAGAGCATTACCGAACTCGAGAGCGTCGAGCCAGCAGTCCCCCAGCTCCTATTCCTGTGATAATCAACAACCGGATTTACAATGATCTCTCCTCCGACGATGATGACAGTCGTCACAAGCAAGTTGCCAAGTCCTCACGACGTAGACGCTCTCGCTCACGTTCATCATCTTCACGGTCTCGGTCATCCTCATACATGACACGAGAAGAGTGGGAAGCCGAGAGAACCCGTAAGGAGCTTGAGGACTTGCGTCTCGCTACCGCGCGTGAGAAGGATGAGCGTAAAATGGTCAAGCAATATCGCGACGAGTGGGAAGCCGAACAGGCGCGCAAAGATCTTGAGAGGAATCGACTTGCCAGCTCCCGTGAAAGGGACGAGCGACAACGTGAAAAAGACGAGCGGCAGCTCGTTAAGGGGTATCGCGAGGAATGGGAAGCGGAACAGTCGCGTAAAGAGCTAGAAAATTTGCACCTTTCCCACACACGCGACGAGGAAGAGCGTCGGCGCTTGAGGGAATTTCGCGAGGAAGAAGAGCTCAAGCAAGCCAAGCGCGAACTGGAAAAGATCAAAGGCCGCAAAGCTCGCGCGGATGAAGAAGACCGCATCAAGAAGGAGATTGAACTGAAACGCTTTCGTGAGGAAGATAGCATGGCAGACGAGAGGCGACGTCGTGAAAAGGAGGCAAATTCTGCTGTTGAAGAGTACAAGAGAAAGGAACTTGAGCGCGTCACTAAGGAGAGGAAGCTCAAAGACCAAAAGGAGAAGGAAGCTGCCGAAGCCGTTGAACGTTACAAGCAAGCGGAGAAAGATCGCATAGCAAAGGAAAAGGCGGAAAGAGAGGCCAAGGACAAGGAGTATCAGGAACGTCTCAGGGAAGACCTTGTCAAGTCTGGTCTCGATGACAAGGCCATCGAAGCCATCTTGAAAAAGGAAAAGATCAAGAGAGCACCAGCTGTACCCCAACCTCAGCCTCGACCGTTACAACACCACACGATGCCTGGTCCCTCCCACCAATTCGCTCCAGTCAACCAGCTTGTTAATATCCCGCCGCCTCCTCCAACTGGCCAAGTTGCTCGACCAACTTACACACGTATGGCTCGCCGGCATTTGTCTATCGAGTCACTGCGTGAATTTGGTGTCGAATTCGATTTTGATTCGGTATGTGGGGGTCTCCCAAAAGATGCAGTGCTTTCGCGTAGGATATATTGAGCTGACTATGTTGTTAGGATCCCGACTACTTGCTGATTAGGCGGTGGGTTCCCGAGTGGGAACAAGACCGGCTCTGGAAGCACACCAAATTAATTCGCGAGAGTCGCAGTAAGATGCTCATGGTGGAGGAGAAGAGACACGGAAAAGAGGAGCCGGACTTTGAGTGGGTGCGTAAGAAGTCTGATAAGCACAGCCGCCGCAGAAGCAAGTCACCATCATTGCTCATGTACTTGGCTGGTGCGCGACCAGCATAGATACAGAACGATCAGAGTTGTACGAGTCAGGCTGCTCAGCCTCATATCAGAACCGGCAGCTCCCTATCTTTATTCTTGAGACGAGTTGTTGTTTTACAGTTATTGTACATGTTTTACAGTTACTTTGCTCCAGCTCTGCGAATCAACTCCTCATAAACCGTCCAAGCCAGTGCGGAACTCATAGCCTTGCGACTCATCCGCAACGCCAATCCATCCCATAATGACCTGACACCCTCTTGTGTTATCATCTTGTACCAAGCGTGCCATATGTTCTGATACTCTGTTGGCTGTAGTTGGATGCGTGTCTTGACCGCATCGAAGGGGTTCGACACTACCGAGCATGCTGCGCCAGCGAGCATAGCAGAGGCAAAGTTGACCGAGCTAGCCAGGGTAGCTTGCATCCTGGTTGGACCTTCGCCCGAAACGATCGGTTTAGAGGCCAGCGATCCTAGGCGTGTCTTGAGCATCTCATAGAAGAGCACGTACATGCCAGCATATGGTGCGTCACGCAATGCCGTGGCGCCAAATCCCGAGAAGAACCCACGCCAACCATGGGTTCGCCGAATGTCACTGACAGCGGACATGATAGAAGGATATGCATACAAGCTGGATTCAAAGCGAACCTTGATCACGGTGAGGGGCATTAGAACAAAACCGGCAAATGTCCTCGCAACTGCGCCAGATATGAGGTTTCCCGAATTTGTTAGTGAGGGCAGAACTGATGAACGGCCCTGTGTTTGAAGACGGCGACCAAGAATGCCTGTCTGGTGTGCATGCTGGCGAATGGCATTGAGGGTGGTGAAGTAGAGAGCTGAGCCGAAACCCGTCCGCAGCGCGGAGGGGACGGTACCTCTCCAGAGTGACTGCACGAGACTTGAGGATTTCCTCAAGTCACGTATTGTAGCGCCCAGTGATGAGCTTCTAGACTGCTGCACTCGTGTCTTGAGAAGATCCAGAGGTTGCAAGAGAACAGCTGATGTAACACCCGAGCCAAGACCTGATACAAAGTGTCGAGCTATCAAGTTGTGTCAGATATTGAATATTGAAGCCGACGAAGGCCGAACCACACCGAGGCGTCTGGTCTTGGTCTTGAGCTAAACATTGATTTCGGAGCGTACCTGAATTGGCCGAACGAGAAGCTCGTTTCTCAGTCATTGGTGAGGGCTTAACGGAGTCATTGTGTTGAGCTGAAGAAGTAGCAATTGAGATACCCATGGCTTGTCACACTCTAGCCACCACTCATCGGAGTGATTAAATGAGTGACGTGACGAGATAAAATCGGACCGGAAGGCCGCACCCCGTTGCAAGAATCGGCCCCGCTTTGGTGCATCTTGCACGTGTTGATAAAGAAAGGCCCAGCGCTCAGTGCTCAGTGCCCAGATGCAAGGATCTAGTTCGCGCCAACGCCACTGGCCTGGCTACTACCCCGATAGTCACCTATGACTGATTCGAGACGTCCAGCCAAGAGGCGATGGCGTTTCACCACATCAGCCCACTCGTCAACTCCTATTGAAGCAAGGAGCATGCCGAAGTCGGCTCCCAGTCTCCCCAGACTTCCAGCGCAGTAAAGAACCTGTGTCAGAATACTTTCCCTTGATGTTTGATCTTTGACAGTAGGAAGGTAGATACGCAACGTCTCAACCAGCATTTCAACCATATGTAGAGGGAAGTTGGCCATTGGAGAGGGTAAACTTCCGAAGGGATCCTCGTCATATTTTGTGGGAGATGCGAAACTTGAATTGATGCTTTTGAACACGGAGACGATGCTGAAACTCTGCTCGCGAAAGATCTCAATAAATCGTTTGAGATAGCGCTCTGTCTGTTGTCCACCTGACCATGTGGACGCAGCCTTGTCTTTTCCAAGGCGCTCCTCATCTGCCAAATCTCTAAGTGGTTGCAAAGCTTCCAACGTCGTCAAAAGCGTAGACAAGCGACAAACAAGGAACACAGCAGGAAGTGCATCCTCAATTGATGCGTCAGTTACGAGGTCTGGTACGATACGTTTCAGCCAGCCTATTGTTCGAACGGCTGCCGCAAGCTTGAGGTTCGGTGCTTTGAGAGTCCCAACAAGATCCGCTGCCATCTGACGAATGGCGGCATCTGCCTCCTCCAGTACTGACGTGACCAGTGGTGAGTCTGGATAGAGCGATGCCAAGCGTCGGACATGTGCGTAGAGCTCAAGCGTGGAGGAATGGTTGACTGGAGCGGTCGAAACGGCAGACGAGAGCAGTAAAGGCATTTCCATAACATCAACGAGGCGTTCCGAGTTTCGGAGGAGCAGTAGAGCCTCCTTCCTTCGCGCAAGTAGTTTGCTCTCGCTGGCCTTACCAAAGGACGACGAGAAGTGTTCTGCCTGTGCATCCAGACGGGGTACTGCTTGGGCGAGATCGGACGCTCGTTGGGCCAGAGTCGGGAGGGAGTTTCTTAACGAAGCATGGCTGGCAGCTGAATTGACGACAGGTTTATGCGACCTCTTCGAAAGTGCTTGTACGGCAAGCAGGAGGGAATGGGACGTCTGTGAGAGAACTTGAGGTTCGGATGTTTGCAAGAAGCTAGATTGTTGTTCTGCAAGATAGGTCAAGTATTCCAAAGCTGATGGATCGTTAGCCTGGTCAGGGGCCAACAAATCTCGAAGAGCCTCTGCCATGTTGCCGGAAGTGTTGCAATGTGACGTGATACGCAATAACACGCAGCGCAATGCGATGCGATCGATATAATTAGATAGATGTATGCGAAACAACGATGCGGTCGGTGATCAGGTCGACCCAGCTGAACTTGGACGAGCAAATAAACCGAAGCCCAGGGGGATAACCGTGTGAGTAAGAGAGTGCGCCGTGTACTGAGACACAGGTCTTTTAAGCTCCTACACAAGACCGCGAGGATGTGCTCGAGGACGATGTGTTGCTCTAAACGAGTGAGGTGGCAGCTGGACTAAATGGATCTGGTGGGGTGGTAGAATGATGGTGGCACGCACCCCCCTGGCACTCCAGCTAATTACCTCTAATTACCTAACACTCTGCGTTGAGTTCCTGCCCGGTAGAAGTGGTGTTAGCTCGGTCTCGAAGGGGTCAACGCACGGTACGAATAGCGGAATAAGCTCCAAAGACAGATCAAAATGAGACCCCTGCGGACCCTTACCCGTGGCGCTCCCACGTGAGCCTCCCCAACAGACGTGACCAGCGTACCTAGGCAATGCTACCTACCTGTGGGCAACACCAAGTAATTATTAGCCTTTTAGCATCTCACGTATCCATTGCCTCGGTCTCTTTTAATACTTCTTCGTTTTCCCTCGCCTGTCCTCCTTTTCTCTCTTCTGTTGTGGAACCCTTCATATCAAATCTCGACTCATTTGGTGCCTGCAACCCATCTAATCCATCATGAAAGATCCATTTCCCTTCCCGCCTTCGGTTTGGCTCTCCGAAAAGACACAACCATGGGCCGACTACTTCGACCTTCCTACTCTACCAATGCATATACATGAAGTATTTGCTGCTGCGCTGCTGTACTCGGTCGTCTTTTGGCCAATCTCGCCATTGATTTCAAACTTTTTAGCTCCAGAGCACTACTCCAAGCTGTCCCGAAAGAGGCGACTGAATTGGGATGCTCACGTTGTCTCCATGGTTCAGAGCTGCCTGATCAACGGCCTCGCCATATGGGTTATGTTCGTTGATACTGAACTCAGCAATATGCAATGGGAAGAGCGCATCTGGGGTTATACTGGTGGAGCGGGCTTTATCCAAGCGCTCGCGGCTGGATATTTCCTCTGGGACTTGGTTGTCACCAGCTTGAACTTCGATGTCTTTGGCATAGGAACCCTCGCGCATGCTGTAGCTGCGCTGCTTGTCTACTCTCTCGGATTCGTAAGTTTTCTCAGGCACTGCTCTGTCTCCTTTGGTTGTGCTGACGAGCTCGACTAAGCGTCCGTTCCTGAACCACTATGCCTGCGTCTTCATCCTATGGGAATTGTCTACTCCTTTCCTCAACGTCCACTGGTTTATGGATAAGATGAGCATGACTGGCACACGAGCGCAGCTGTATAACGGCCTCGCTCTCCTCTTCACGTTCTTTTCGTGCCGGCTTGTGTACGGAACATACTCATCTTTTCGTGTTTATCGCGACGTATGGTCCGCAATCAATGTCACTCCTGACATGAAGGCACTCATGATGCCGACCATGACATTTGCACACCCAGACTCCACAGTACCTATGTGGATTGGGGTCGCATATCTGGCAAGCAACGTAACCCTGAACAGCCTCAACTTTTACTGGTTCTTCATGATGATTCGCGCTGTTCGTAAGCGTTTCGAGCCTTCGTCAAACTCACAGGAGAAGACCGAAAAGAGCCGCGTTACTGAAACAGAGATCGACCTTTCTTCTGTGGCAACAGGGTCATCAAAAGCCGGGGCCGGTCGTCGCCGGAAGGCATGATCGAACAGGAACATGACGGCGGCATCTACTACCCAAACAGTATAGCCTTATGATTTCAGTGTTTCAGTAACAACACTTATCTTACTTCCTGTATGCCTCGGAATATAATCCCCTGGCTCCTTGACGAAGGGGCCGGTCGATGCCTGCCAGGTTTGTCGGGGACCTTGCCGCTCAAAAGTCCTGGAATGTTCGTCTCCATCAAGCCGGGCCGCGACTACTCCTGGCTCACGTTCTTCATCCGGGTCGGGAGTATGTATCCTTGGTCAAGCCCCAACCACGTGGCACAGGCGCACCAGACATATACAAAGCCAGTAGAGAGGAAACAGATCGATACGTGTATTTTCCGTGTTTTGGTCATCTTTTGTCGTTCTCTTTTTGTTTTTGACTTGACATTTTACTTCGAATTGAATGATTAGTTCAGCGTTCGACTGACTCAAGTGCTTTTACGTCTAGGTACTCATGGCTTTGCAAATTAGATTCATAGATCAGATTATTAGAAGAAACTGGCCCAGCTTGGTAAGGAGCAGTTATGAATATAGTATTATTATTCCATAGTCGATTCACAGGTAAAGGGCCCTGATGAAGTCGACATATGCATGCGAGATATGAATAAATGTGTCCAGAATATTTGCGAACGTGGTGAAATAACGAGCACCAACAACCAATCGATACAAGCTTTCTAAAATTAAAAACCAAAGGGGTTCTGGGGAGCTGTGATAACTATTAGCATGATAAGACGTGAAGGAAGTGGCAGTTCAACGTACTCGCTTGCGCCAGGTTGGCCCTTCGCCCAGTAGCTTGAGGCGCCAGTTTGGTCTCGTTTGTCACACCAAATCGCACAGGGGGAGGCGGTCCTGTCTGCTGTGGTTGCAGAGGCTGGGGGGACGGCGCGTTATTCAGGCCGCCCACGCCACCCATACCACCCATGTTCGTCATACCGGTCATTTGAGGCTGCAAGCCAGGCATGCCTGTTCGTTGGGGTTCGAGGGCTGGCGGCAAGTAGCTGTTTATACCTCCAGTAGGGGCTCCGTACATTGATTGCGTGGCAGGGTACGATGGCTGAAAGCCGGTAGGTTGAGCTTGCATAGGCGCAAATTGGTTCTGCCCCTGCATACCCGTCATCATGGGTTGCATAAATTGTCCGGCACCAGTGGGGAAAGACATCATGCCAGGGCCTTGCTGTCCAGGGAATCCAGTCATGTTAGGCTGCATTTGTTGGAGAGGCTGGTGTTGTTGCATTTGAGCCGTGTACTGTTGCTGCAGACGTGCCTGGGTGAGATCACTAAGGCTTTGGCCAGGAGGAGCAACTTGACCTTGTAAGGCGCCTGTCATCTGAGGCATCATGGGAGGAGGGGCAAACCCGCTAGGCTGAGCTGACAGAGGGGCCGATAGAGGTCTCTGAGGAGGCGGTGGGACAAGAGAGCTTTGGTTTGCAGATCCATGTGGCGGGGTGGGACGTTGGCGTGCCTGTGCAACAGATGTAAAGAATGAGGGAGTAGCTCCACCAAGAGGTTGCGATGCTGGTACCGACGAAGTCGGCTGAGATGAGAGAATGGGTGCTGGCGCCGGTGCCGGTTCGGCCCTGGTGGGTTCGAGAGGTGTCGACAGCAAGGACAACTCCTGCATGGAACCGGTAAGGGCCGGAGGAGGAGGCGCGACTGGGGTAGGCTCAGGTGCAGGCTTCTGGCTGGACTCAGCACGGGGTTGTGGCTTTGGCTGCGGCGACGACTGTTGCTTGCTTGGCTTGACATCCCAAGCATCGTCGTCGAATCCTGAACTAGCAGCTTGTGGAAGTCTGGGGCTCTTGTTCGAGGGGCTCGTTGGTGGTGGTGATTTCGCATCGTCGTCGCCAGCCCCGGATGATTCACCTCGAGAGAATGCACTGGCATCTACAACATCGCTTGTTTGAACTGCAGGTGCAGGTCTGCCCTTACGAGTGTTGTTTCGTAGTGCACCACCTGGCCCAGAAAACAGACCTCCTTCGCCATCGGCTCCATCGGCGGTTCCCCTCTTTCCACCACGGCTGCGGCCGTACTTGGCATCCAACGTACGCATAACTTTGATGATGTCGCCTTCGCGAATTCCAAGCGCCCTCAATGAAGCGGCATCGACATCGGGGAGTACGCTCTCATCCATCGAGTCCTTGATGAAAGCCTGTGCGTAACGTTCACACAGGCCCACAGCGACCTCGCAGGACAGGAAGAACTGGAACCAGTCATAGTCAGACTTGGGATCTTTATCAATAGTCACTCCTGCCGAGGGGCTTCGTTCAGGGGATTTCTTCTCCGCAGACCTAGCACGCTTAACATCTGCCAATGGCTTGTCGTCTTCCAAAGATATGCCTGTAAAGTTTTCAACATATTCGAGGTCCTCGCGTGACATTTTTGTGATAGGAACAGCAATCTTGACGCCATTCATCTTGTGTAAGTGGATCTTTCCATCCTTCAAACCGAGGAACTGTGCCTCCACGCTGAAAGATCGAGACCGGTCTGTCCAGGTTCGTACCTTGGACGCGTCTGGCTCTAAGGCTTGAGGTTAGCAAGAGCTTCAAAATACCAAGGTATGCAACATGGTACAAGAGCGAGACTGCGATTCGATGGTACTTACTGGCCTTTGATCGGCTTTGATTGCCGCCATCGTTTCGTCCATTTTCTCGACGGCTTCGCTGTTGTCCCGAATTACTACCAGTTTCTCGTGCCGTAAGGCTACTGCCCCGTTCAGGGAGAGGCATTCCCGGTCCTACCTGCTGAGGTTCCTTGCTAGCCTTCATGGCTTCCTTCGTCAACCTGATTTCCTCGAGACGGTTTTGTTCCACTAGTGACTTGGCCGAACTGATACCAGCAGAGGCTGGTGGCGCGGTGGAGCCGGTTATCTCGATGTAGCTGCTAGGGACCACTCCTTCTTTTCCATTCTTGAGGCGGCGAACTTGCCACCATTCTTCACTCTTGGTGTCGTCGAGGACGAATACGTCGTCTCCCACCGCAACAGTTACCTCGTCCTCGCCCTGGGCCATGAAGTCGTACAGAATCTGACCCTTCTTCAAACCACCGCCACTACCACCCTGTGAACCTCCAATCATCGACTCACGAAGTCCTTCAAAGCGTATAACACCAGCCAATTCGCCTAGCATGCTAACAATTTCCTCGGCAGTATCTTTTGCTCCAGCGTGAAAGTCGACACTTTTGCTTGGGCGCACAAGCTCCATAAAAACGTGCTTTCCCTCTCGCGAATAATGCGTCATGCGGTCGGCAGTCCATTCCTGCGAGGGTCCATCTGAAGCATGCTCGGGCGCAACCAGTATAATGCCTGTCATGAGATTGATTCCTAATGTTGTGGGCATCTTCTTTTTCTTGCCCATGACAGATATCATCTCGTTGATGTTATACATGTGAAAACCACCAGGGGTACGCTCAACGTCTTGGCGCCGTTCGGGATCCCGATGGTCTTGAAAGCTACGAATAGGGACAGGAGAAGGGGGCTCATCATAATGTGACGATGACGGCGCTGGCACTCGTGGTCGTGCTGGCAGTGTTGGTGATCTCACAGGCTCATCTTCGACATCTGGGGGCTCGCTGAACGTGACAGACGCGCGAGGGGGCTGTCGAGGGGCCACAGGCTGCTGAGACTGCTGAGACTGCTGAGAAACCGAACGATTATGCATGACACCCGCGATAGCAGCAGCAGGGTTCGGGGCAGGAGGCGCAGTGTCGCTCGGTAGGTCCGGAGAAGCCGCTTCCGGTTCGGGATCGGGAATTGAGGGAGCTCGTGGTCTTGAAGGGAGCGCGGGCGGTGGAGATGGCAACGGGGGCTCAGCGGACTCGACGGGTGCCCCCAATTCGATGTAGTTAGAAGGAACAAAGCCGTAGTCGCCATCGAGGCCAGTCAGGATCCAGTCAGGATCGGACGTATCGTAAACAGCAAGAGTAGCATCCTCATGGAATGATAGCTCCTCGTCAGTCTGGCGCGTGTAGTCGAAAAGAGCTCGAGCGTGATCTACCGGTTGAGCCTTGATTGCGAAAAAGGAGATCTTAGTACGGATGCTGTGATTGTCCTGTGGCTTGGTTGTTCAGGGACAGCTTACCTCTTCGACATAATTAGCAGGCACAAGACCGGTTGGTTCTTCTTCATCTTCAGCTCCGGCCTTCTTCTTTGCTTTCCACCAGCCGTCGTCTTCATTCTTATCGAGAATATAGAGAAGGTCCCCATCATTGATGGCGAGCTCACCCTGGGCTTGAGGCACGTAGTCGTAGAGAGCCCGGTAGACTCCAAGAAACCCCATGGCGGCAAGTCGTAATTAGGCTCGATCGGCTGCACCGCGGGCGTATGTGCCTCGAGAAAGGGATCTCTCAATACTAGCTATAAAAAGAAAGTTGGAAAGAATTGGGAGGAGCTGGGAAGAAATGAAGCGCTGCGATGCGATGCGATGCGAAGTGACGCAGTGCGTCGTTTGTCTGAGGAGCAAGCAATGGCTACCTTGGTAGCAGGTTAGTAGCAGGTAACAGTGAGCAGAGGGACTGATCCGGTAGTACCTTTCCCCTACCAAATTCAGCGACCTTCCCTTACTCATGGTGGGCCACTATGTGTTAATTTGAGCTTAGATCCACCTAAAATAATGAACATGGGTGTGGTTGTGCACCACCCCTTTTGAGAAATAAGCAGTGGAGGTTGGGCTTGAACTCCAGCAGTTACTTACCTGACAGCGAATGGGTGCCAAAGTTGACACTTATCACACTGTGCTCTGTTGGTGATTCCAGTTGAACAACAGAGCTCTCCAACTCTAGGGTGAGATTGGCAGCGATAAAAGTTGATGTCGTTGGATTCAAGCATCAACACCAAATCAAACATATGCCTGGTCTGAATAATCTCGTCACGGTTATCACTGTTTGTCCTCGCCTACGACACGTACAGATAAGCCATCAAGCGTTTTTTCTTCTTCCTCACTATACACACACATCGTACTATCCAAATAATCAACTAGACCAATCCTTGCGAATGGCATAAATACGATGCTCAGTAGTTACTCATATGTAACAAATAACTACACCAGGGTAAGATCAAGTCTCAGACTCGAGAACATCGTCTTCAGTGTCCCGCTCATCACCAGCCTGGGCAAGGTTTCGCATGCTACCAGTGCGGTGCCCTCGAGTAAAGATGCCTGGAAACATTCTCGGATCACTGCCCGAAAGATGATGGTCTGCCATAGAATCACTGGGCCATGCTTGATCCCGGCCTGTGGATAGCCCAACCTGCGACACAACTTTTGTGATGGAATGGCCTGCTGGAGGAGACATCTCGGCACTGGCTGCTTCATTGCCTGTCGTCACACCCATACCAGAGAGCTGGCCAGAGATCGATGCTACTGACTCCGACATCTTGCTGTCATTACCTGCAGCTTGTGCAGTATAGTCGCTGGCAGCATTGTACGTGACGTATTTTGACAGTCTGGAGAAATTCATATTAGCAATCTGGATGCACAAAATGTAGACGGAGGCCAGCCTGATAAATAACTTACACATCCCTCTCTTGCATCAACGTAAAATAGCGAAATTCTTCTCTTCGATCGGGAACATTGGTTTTGACCATAGCGTTGCCTTCCTTTCCAGGCTTGTTGCAACCACGTCCAAGCCAATGCTCTTTGATAGACAATTCATACCCACTCTGCTTGACGGAGTTCTTGGCTAGCTCACACATGTCGACCGAGTTGAGCTTGTAAATCTGCGCTGCAACTGCGTACTCCTCAATCAAGGGCTCTTTAGTAAAAGCAAACTGTAAAGGGTCATCCGTTGACAACGACACGTTGAGACCTCTCTTGAAGTACTGGTGGAAAGGGTTACGCTCATAAGCAAGGAATAGAGCATTGTTACTCAGCGGCGACATGGCAATACCAATCTGGTCCAAGTAAAACACGTACTGAAGAAGAGGTACCTTGCGGAGAAGCAGTCCATGGCTGATGCTGTGACAGCATAAGGCGGCAACAGCCAAGTGCTCGCTATCACCAGCTTCTCCACAATGGGGTCGCAAAACGAGTGTGTTGAACCCACGCTTCTTCCGCCAATAGTTCAGGGACACCAGATTCGAGTAGAGGTAGTAGATCCAATAGCTATACGGTGGGTTTTGCTTGGTATCCCAGACTTTTGGCACTGGGAACTTTTTGAAGAGTCGACGCTCAACTTTACTTTCATCGTCGACGCTATCGAAACCAATCACTCGTTGAAGGAAGATGTGCAGCTTTGGGTGGCTGGCTGGGTCTTTGGTGACTTCAAAGAGTGGCTGGAAAACGTTTTTCACCACCTGTTCAAACGTATCCATCAAGCCACTAGCTTTGTAGACGTCGTAAAGGCGGGGGATCTGAATCAGCCAGCGGACGTTGTGAGAAAAGAGCTTGTTATCAACCACCCAGGCGGCAAGCTTATCCCACTCATCTATGGATTTACCATAGATGGAGATACGCCATTCAACCATTTGATACTTGCTCGATTCAAGATCAGAAATGACTTCTTTCGTTATCTCGGCAAGGTAACGGCCGTGGATGAAATTATCCGTCTTGAGGAAAATTGTCCGGAGGCGAGACTCTCCAACTGGGTTATACTTGAGATTAAACTTATCAAATCGATGGAACGAATCGGTGTGAGCCTTCAGCTGTTAGCGGCAAATTCGGCAAGCCATATCCCAAGAAGAATGAATAGTGAGCCTTACATGCATATCTAAAGTATCAATGCTGAGGTCGTAGGCAGTCAGATTAATGCTAGCGAACACCTCTGCCAGAGTGAGATGTCTTCCATCACGGAATAGGACTACTTCGTTGGGAAATTTCTTCATCTTGCTCTTGATGAAGCGTAGCAGATGTTTTTGGTTCATACACGCAGAATGATGAACGTGAGTATCGACCTTTCGAACATTGTAGAAATCTCGATGAGGAACCTTCTTGCTGTCGGCAGTCTCTTGATACTCATTAAGGAGGACGTATAGGTTGAATTTGCCCTCAAGATACTGAAGACGTCGGAATGCGAAACTCTTGCTAGGTCCGTCGGACGAGACATCCAGCATGTCGTCCAAATCCATGTAAAACTCTCTAATGGTGGGGACTTCAATTGCAGGCGCTTGTGCATCATCGCTTTCGAATACTTGGTAGACTCCGCTGTCATCCAATCTGTACGAACGCCCGTCATTGCCTGGCAAAGGTAATACGTCGGCCATGTCGAAGTCCTCCCCGATATCCTGGCCCGGCTTTCGCCGCCTTGCCGACCTCTTACCCTCGTGATGATCCTGGGGTGGCTCTCCAGGCAAGGAATTCACCCCAATATTCTCTTGCCCGGGTACATGCTCCGTGGTACTTGCTCTTTGTGCAGAAGACTGTTGCCAAGCTGGTTCTGGCGGAGGAGGATATATATCCCAGTTTGGATCATCTCTTGGGTTATCGTCAGGGCCTTGGTTAGAAAGTGCGATGTACTTGCGCCTAGTATCCAAAATTCTCTGGATATTCTTCGAGATAGCACTCAGTTCTGATGTAATATGAGGCTCGGTATCGAAGAGGCCGCCGGAGGGTAAGCCGTTACTGGAACCATCTGGGAGTCGTGGATCTTGGGCTACATGGCCAGCGTGGGGAACTGTAGAATGATTCGATGGAATTGGTGTAGATTGCGCATCAAGCTTTGTAGGTGATTGAGTGAAACCCGAAGGGTCAATGGCAGGATTCGGCATGTCCAAGCCTGGTGGAAAGGAATCGGCCCGGCGACCATTCGATTCCAACACCAGGGAATCGGCACCATACTCAGTGGCAGGGCGAGAACTAGAAGCGAGGAAAGGGCTTTGAGGTATAGATTGGTTGCCAGCTCCACCACCGCTTCGTGCGTCAGTCTTGTTACGGTGGTAGAAGTATTTTGCGTCTGTCTGGCTCATTTGACGCTCAGCGACAGGGTCATAAAATGTCGTCCGCTTAGGCAGATCACGGAGGAGCATTCCATCTTCGAGCTCCTCGGCATCGTTGCCCGCTTGTGAGCCAGCGTCAGAGGCGGTCTCATTGTGCAAGGCGCCATGTCCGGTTGCACCAGAATCATTAGTCTCGTCTACCTCCTCATCTGACTCTCGTGCTCGCACATCGAGGGCGGTTGATTCGCTTTCTTCGAAAATAGGACCGCCTGTAGCGTTTTCTCGGTCAGTCAACTTTCCAATTGCTGTGTCGGTCGTCGAGGGCAAGGTCCGTGATATTAAGTCTGGCGCAGTGGAGGAGGGGCAGGGCGAGCTGTGAGATACGTACCAGGCATGGCGAATCCTTGGTCTGATACTCGACTCTACTACAGAGCGATAATGGTGTTGTAGTAGCTGCCTAACCAGGGCAATGCGCGATAGGATACTCGGTTGATTCTATTCAGTTATTGACAGGCTGAAGGAATCAGAGGAGGATGTTCGCACTAACAGGAAGTGTGCCCGCAGTAAGAGAAGCAAAGGTAAAGCAGCCCGTGAGAATGGTAGGTATGACGGTCGGGTGTGACACACCAGGGTTTCTAGTGGGTCATACCGGGACAATGCGTCGGCGCAACGCACACGCCAGGTAGGTAAGGTAAGCTGAGGCTAAGAAGTTCAGCAATCTAGAATCTAGGCCTATTGAGGCATCTGCTCGATGTTGAGTTACAGCTCCACCCGATAGTAGACTTTTGGGTCGTCTACCCATACCAGATGAAGGAGGTGCCTGGTTGGGTCAAGATACTCATAATATTGCTCATTACGTAGCCTTTTTCTCCATTCTCTACCTATCCGATATATACATTGGGCTGCATATAGTACCTTGAATTACATAGGCATTCAAGGTACTAACATATGGAACACAAGGTTGAACACTGAGTTGGATTAAACGATTTCTATCCCATGGCCTAACCACGCAATTCAATGCTGGTGTGTACCATGCACGAATCTTGGTAGAAACTACCTAGCAGGCGCCCCTCCTCTTTTTAACAGGACTGATACAAGGTTGTTATTATAGATTGATGTCCTGAAAGATTTAGTGCTGTGACTGATTGTTAGATATATTAATAATAAATAACTAGTATAAAAATTTAGTTTTTAGTACTTATTAGAATAACTTAGAACATTTAAGATAAATAGCCTGTCTTTATAATAGATAATATATTAGCTAAAATAATTAATATTATAAATAATTATTTAAATTAAAAGACCTATAATAGGTACTAAAACCCTTATATAAGCCTTGTTAAAAAATAGGGTGCGTCCGCTAGATATCCTGAGTATTAAGCTATTGCTTGGGGGATAACAAGAGCAGCTCTTTCAAGTTAGATACCGAGTTTACCAGGATGTTTATCGATTACCTTAGTACCTACATACTAGGTGATTGACCACCCTAGCCACCCTATACCATTATAGTACTCGGTGAAATAGCCTGGCGCCCAGCTTCCTTATGTGAAAGGATATAAACGGTTCAAAAAAGTGACATTTATATCTAATGAATTTAAGATCGAATTTTTCTTTCACATTACAAGGCCTGTTGTCAAATCCCTAGTACTGGGCTAGGTCTCTAACACATGCAGAACTGGTCTAATACGAACGTGTAAATATGGAAACTGGGCCAAAACTCCCTGCCATTTATTAGGCCATCGTTTTGATTAATATGTAGCTAGTGACAGCTTAAAGATACCGGCCCCCTCTACAGTACCATTTGTTGTCTCCAGCCAGACAGGGTAAGCAAGTACTAGCTACTAATAGGTTAATTGCTTCAATCTTGACATCAAACTTATAAGATGTGGCTGGAAATACCCTATTGTATGGATCACCACTTTAATACGGCACTTAGAGTAGAAATCCGGGTTTATTTGTGTCTTGATCATAGGTTTCAGCTCTCGAATTGCATAAAGCCATGTTCTACTTTGTAATGTGCGTGTCTACTAGCATTAGAGATGAAGCACGGCGAATGCTTAAAGGATGATCAAATAGGTCTTGGGATCGTTCTATGTACATACTCCGCGAATCTTTGACATCTATTGAAACAGTCAATGACACGCAGCAATGCCACCGTGGTCATCTTCACCAACACGCAAATCTATAACCGATCCAATTGAGCAGAAGTTTCTTCCCTCTAATGAAATGCTTCACTAAACCAGATACGCCATCTATAACCCGTTTTTGACCCTGTGGCATATAGTCGTTTACCGATACCTACATATAGATACAGCAATTCTCAATTAGCTTTCTCATCCCTAGCAGGAGCTTCCTTCTCTGCAGGTGCCTTCTTTCGCGAACCCACTGAGTACAGCCCGCCAGCGCCGAAGACGACGATAGCGCCGAGCAGTGTGCCGGGAGCTAGCTGATTGCCAAACAGCCAGATGCTCAGGAGTAGGCTGACAAGTTTTCGGATGTTGAGGACAATTGTAACGGTGAGAGCCGTCGACGCGGCGGCCAAAAGGTTGACACCACGGATGCAAGCATATTGAGTCAAAACATTCGTGACGAGGAAGACAATCTGACTAGGAACTAGGATCTTGGTGCTCGTAAACCCTAGAACACCCGGCAACTGCATAGGTGTACTTGTCATGAGATGTGAAAAAGTACGAACCATGGAGGGGGCAAATGGGATGAAGAGGGGTAGGGACAATGCATGTGAGTAGAAAAGGTTCTCCTTCCATTGGGGACCGTACTTGGCGTATGTTGCCTCGGTGTAAAGTCCCATGATGGCAGAGAGAACTTGAGCCACAAAGAGGATCAAGAGTCCAGTGCCAAATGCGGGCCGGCCACTATCTTCACTTGTGCCCTGATTTTAGACGTATACTATTAGCACAAAGTTACGCAGACAGGATCGGATAAGGGGTAATCACCTTAGCTTGAGCATCTGACCAGGCAGCGAGAATGACACCAAGGGTCAAGAGAAAAACAGCAATGACCTGAGTTTGGGAATACCTCTTGCCAGAGAGATAGCCCGCAGCCATAGTCGTAATACTTCCACCAGATCTGAGAATAATGTGGACTGGTACGGAGATATCGTAACTGAACGCATGGTTGTTGAGGAGATTGATAGTAAAGAAGAGAATAATGTTGAAAATCCAGCGGCTTATGGGGACTTTGTTAGGCGTTAGGAAAAAGCGACTGTTCTTGTCAAATTGAGCGACAAATCCTGTCACAGCGACAAACAGGAATTGGACAAATGTCAAAAGAGTCCCTAAGATAGCATATGTTAGTTCGAGAGACATTGTATTGTTGTTTACAAGATAAACGCGGGTAATTTCGTACCACTTGAGGGCTCGAAGCTTCACGTATAAAGTTAGCTACGAGACATGATGTAATATTATTATCTGGCTGAGAAACTCACTTGACGATAGCTTCAAGAGCGTAAACCTATAAGCAGGGCGATATTTGAGTCAGTGTCTGTAAGACAAGTCGTTGGTGGGGGACTGATAGCCGATCAACAACGTACATTGGAACAGCATCCTCCAAAGATTAAGCTCAACATCACACCAACCGTCAGCAATGAAGGCCCAATCTCATGGCCCACTAGCTTGGCAATGCGATGGGCTATTGAGGGCACTGTTGACCCATGCTCGAGATCCCCAGCAGGAGCCTCTTGTGAGCCGCTGCCACGATGAACCGAGTCGTCAAGAACCGCCATGTCCGCTGGTGTCCTCTTGCGGAGGTTGTGAGAAGATATTTCAGTTGTCATTTTGTAGGACGAGAGGTGAGAATAGTAAAAAGGAAAGTGGCAGCTGATATCTCTCAGTGATGAGCTTTGCTGACAAAAATCCGGCCAAGTCGAGTTATTGGTGTTGCCCTTGTGTCTTGTGTCCTTGCCAGGTAATGCAGAAGAGCCAAGATGAGATAAGGTGGAGGATCTAGTCAAGGTACTAAGGTTTAGGGACTCTGATAGGACCCGCATCGATTGAGGGGTACCTTTGTACCTGCATAACCACCAGATTTAGCTGAGCCAAAACGGTACTGTGTACACGAGACGAGCTAGTCTCTCGTTTACCTCTATCGTAGGTAATTCAAGTATTCTTTCAGGACTTATTAATGCAGGAAGGAACTGGTTAACAGGTAGTTAATTGTGTCACATAAGACGCGTGGCAACTCTAGAGCCTCAGATATTGGCAAAAAGAGGTCTTCACTGTACCATAGACCTCAGATTGGTTCTGACAAAGTCGCGGAAACAATTACGTGAGCCTCAAACGGGGTTGAATCTTTCTTTCTGTGCATTGGGAAACTCTCATATTGTCTCACGATCACTCTCCCTTAAAACTCCCTAGGTCTGGCTGGCAGCGAATGAGCTGTCTCCCCTGTCATTTAGACTGCGTATCAGGCATGAGTAGCATTTCTTTGATTCTCAATATTCTCTTTGTAGTTTCCCCTACACGTGGCGACCAAACGCCGACCCATGCATACGCTCATCTCCATCCCATGTGGCTCTTCCCGCTCGTTCATTCGCGTGGTTTATAGTTGAATAGCCGGCAACTCGCATCCTCGGTCTGCTATAACGGCCACATCCAAGAGGCCTCTTCCAGCTTTCTTCCACTTCGTATGGCATTCACCCCAAGCACCGCTGACGCTCTGTGCTTTCGCTTCTAAGTATAGTAGGCTAGATTGATCCGTATCATCATTTCCTGCACCATTGAGATGTCGTGTCGTGCTCATGGAAGACTAGACTTATCTCACCATGACGAAGGTGGCTGTCCCTATACTCCTGCAGCTGCGGTGTTCACCCTTCGCCACGTATTTTCCCCTTGACCTACCCTATGAGACGAACGCCGATATGATGGTCTAGAGGGCTGAGAATACAAATAGCTGTGCCAGAAAGTTAGCAATGAGTCGCAGACCAAGACAAACCATAGCTTCACTTACGTTGTTTGTAGCCGCAATTGCAATACTGTCCTCGAATGGATGCCAGCTCATATGCAGAATCTTTTTGTTAAAATCGATCTGGTCCGCATCTGTCTCCTTACGCATCCGCTGACCCTGACCACCTGGACTTCCAGCTCTAGAGCCACCCTTCTTACCATTTGTTGCGGTAGGGCTTGTTGCTGAATTAATTGGCGTAGGAACTCCAACCTTCTTGGCCTTGAAAGCCGACTTATCGGCCTGAAGGACCACCTCGACCTCCTTGTCTGGGTCTGAAGGATAGATCATGAAGTTGTTGTTGTAGCTGCCTGTCATGACATTCTTCGCGTCACCAGAGAAGACAACCTCGAACTTGTCAAATATACTATCGTTTTCGTATGTGTCACACAATCGTGGTCGAAGATGCTCGTGGATCGGTATCGTCTTTACTGGCTGTCGCTCCATGTTGATATCCCAAATCTTCACGGTAAGATAATCACGAGATAGGATGTATCGACCGTCATGCGAGAATCGTACATCAGAGATGGAGGAAATGATCTCTGAAAAGAATGATCGTGAGGAGGGGTCCTCCTCTTGTTCAAATACTGCAATCGGTTAGCAAGGCCTATTGGGATGCAAGGAAGTAACCGCAATTGGGGTGCACAAACGTTTGGCGTGCTGATCGCACAGGGCGCTCTCTCGCATGTCCGCAAGCTTGATAGTGCCCTTAGAGCTAGCATACATAAACCAATTGCAGCTCATGGGGTGAAATTCGGCAGCCGTGATGACTTCGGTGAGCTCTTCCATGTTGGCAGGCTTGATATCAACAATGTTAAAACTCTGATCCTGAATATTGAGGTTCCAAAGATTGATCCGCAAATCATCACTGCTGATAAAGGTCTCTCCGTCGCTGTTCACTGAAATGCTGTTGATATGATAGGCATGTGCATTGGCGTATGTCCGGCGTGGCACAGCGGCGACAACTGTGTCATGGTGTGTAAGGCGAGGCAACTTGAGATCAGCAGCATTCTTGAACTGATGGGCAGGCAGAGGCTTGGGAGCTCCACCACCACCTGCAACATTTCCAGGAGTAACATCATGGGAAAGATTGTTCTCCGCTACGACTTTAAGGGACTTCTCGAAGACCTTCCATAGCTTGATCGTCTTGTCGTTGGTAGACAGAAGATAGTGCGAGGCGTTTTGTCGCCTGCACCACTTTATCTTGTTGATCTTTTCTTCGATTTCGAGTGACTTTAAATAGTCGAATTCGGGCTCATGGGATTGAAACTCGGTGTGAAATTTGTACTCGCATGTTTTTTTCTGTGTTAAGGATTAGCGACACGGCCGTGCTGGTAGGAGTTGCGTGATGGTGACATACTGTCTCGTTTCGTTCGAAGAGCACTACCCTACCACCCTTGTCGCCAGTAGCGAGATAGTTTCCAGTATGGTCAAACTCAACTGTCGAGATGATATCGGCTATAAAGGAAGGAAAGTGGTGGTTAGTATGCTGGGATGGGGAGCTAACTCTGAAGTAGAGATGGGGTGACGACATACCTTCGGTGATGTCCTCAACATCGCCCTTGTCACCAAAGCACCTGCACACAAGAGCTCAGCATCAACCCTGAAGGAACGGAAGGAAGACAAAGACTGAAAGGGAAATAAAGACATACTGTGTGAACTTCCACGTGGGCGAGTTCGCTTCGCTATCAACCATCTTGGTGAGCAGCGCGGGCGGGGTCTGGAGGAGGGGTTGTTGTTAGAGATCGAGGGAGGTAAAGGTCATGAGGGGCGGGCCAAAGAGATGAGGGAGGAGACAGTGAGTGGAGGGAGAGAGCACAGCACCCTGGAGTCTGTGCTGAGCTGAGATGCGCTGCGCTGGCGAGACAGCACTGTACTTGGCTTAGTAGGTAGCTTGGGTAAGTACCTATGAATAACCCAGGCAAGTCAATGAATCTAAATGCAAGGTAGTATGTTTAGGTATATGAAAGAACGTATTGTGTCTGGAGCCGAATCGATCGAGTCTCGAAAAAATGTATTTGAACAGCAAAAGGCTACCGCAAACGTGCAGTGTAATGCAGTCTTCTTGTAATGAGCTATGATGAGGAAAGATCAAGGACAAGATGGGATGGGAAGTGACGCAGTAGGTACTAGGTAGGTAGGTAGCATAACCAAAAGGCCGAGCTGCTTTGCTTCTTACTTTGATCCAATTCGGTTTTGGATTGGTCTGGCTTAGGCTTGACTGCCACTGGATGGATGAGGTCAGGTTATGGTGGACCCTATTGCCTTTGGGGTGATATTTTCAGGTTCCTCTCATCATCGCGTGTGGTTTTGTCATTTGGTAAACTTAGTACTAGTAGTACCTAGGTAGAGTGGACGTCTTCATGCAAGTCCCTCAGCAATTGCCCAGCCACTAGTATGTAGTAGGTACTTACATAGCATCTTGCAAGTAAGTGTGTTGCAGGCTGAGAGGTAACAACTTCTCAGAGCTGAGTAGGTAGGTACCTTGGGTACTTGCCTAGTAGGTATTGGATCCAGTCAGGAGATAGGCTTCTGCTGGCTTGAAGAATGATAAGCCCCGCCAGCGTAATAACATCGATGACCTAACGCTGGAGGGGCTAACGACTCCAAAAGTTCAGCCCATAAAGCTGAATTTTCAATAATGATAGTCTTCTGAAAGCATGCATGGACGAGGTCGGTAACGAGACTCTGCTAACCAAATCAACAAAGGTGTGTAAGCCACACATACAACTCCTCCAATGCGAGATTACAGATCATAGAATATGGTATTCGATCGATGAACTTGCACTCTACTCAATGCAACCGCGGGGTATCCCTGGACATCATATCTTCAACAGCACTACCACGGGAGGAAGGTGAACAATCTTGTTCTGGTCTCGACTACAACAAACATCATATCATCTTCGTCCGGGGTATATATGTAGGCTTCCGTATCGTTTCAGGGCTCATAACTTACAAGAGTCGTTTCAGCTTAAACCTCCTAGAAATTACTGTAGGTGGGGAATCGGGCATTAACCTATCTATCTCAGGCTTCCGGTGCCAAGCTCCAGCCGATCGGCACCCGCTCATCCGTCCGGGGCCGAGTTGACATGTGCCCCCCGGCACCAACTTCTTATATTTGACGCGAAAGTTTGACCCCATTCTGGAGGCCTAAACAATATATTTCCAATTCAGGTCGATTATTTACCAGGTCTCAAATGGGCGACCCATCACAGGCCATTTATAAGGATCACATCACTTGTCTGATACCCGCTTAAGCAAGGCCTATTCACACTTTCCAATTCAAGCACAATATGAGTAAAGACTACGACCAATCCCAGACCTCCCCTCAAGACAATGGGGGTTCTACAAACTCAAAAGGAAAGGCCAAAGATGCAAGCGCTGAAGACTCAGACTCAATCACCAACAAACTTCAGGCTTCTGGCAGACTGGTGCTCAACGCTTTTGGCACAGGACCAGATCTAAGTGGTCAGTCTTCTGCGGGAAAAGCCAGCTCAAATAGGATCAACAATGTCGGCTGTACATCGTCAAGTGCAGGAGAAGCATCATCGCATAGATTACGTTCAACGGTCCAGGGTGAATCATTGCGCTCGCGGATGAACATAGATAATGGAGCATCCGCACAAGCATTTGACGATTTCGTTACAGGCGACTCTACGTTGGGAATTGAAGATACCAATCGACATCAAAAGTCACACCCCCAGACTTACAATCTGCCGAATGTACAAACTGCTGTTAGTGAGCAGGAGAGGTTAGACGGTGCTGCCGTTATCGACCTTCTCGATGGTCCATCTGAGGAGCTCGACGCCGTCCTACTGGGGGCTGAGGACCCCAATGCCGAATATGAAGGGTTGACAACTGAAGCGGCAAACAAGCTACGAGAAGCTCTTTTCCCTACAAATTTGGTTTCTTCTGGCCCTCGCTTGAACGATTTGCTCAATTTCAATCCCGATTTCCTTAGTCAGTCCGGAGCCGAGGCTGATTTTGAACGACAGCTCCACCTTGGAACAACGGATACCAACGAAGCGAGAAGCAGTTGGCTCCAACAATGGGACAACGTACTCAATGGGTATGCCAACTATGTTTGGGGCGATTTGGAACCATTGATAGCTGAAGCCCGAAGAGAGGTTGGAGACTATAGAGCCCAAGGCTCTGAAGCTGCACCAGATACTAAGGCGCTGGATCGACTGAGACAAGTTCTTGCTCACGTACGAGGATTTTGATGAAGCCAGGTTGGGAAAGGGCCATCCTTTGATGCACAATGATAAGACAACTCAGGTTCTAGATATGTAGTATTAAAAACTAATGTATACGAATTTATCGGATTCAATTCTCACCAGCTTATTCGTGACTGTGGTAGTTTCGATGTTGCTCAGTCAACAGAGCCAATGACATCACCTAACCTCAGTTCAATGCTTAGTCCATGGACGTGTTGCCCACGGGAACAAGGTAACAGCCCAGGCTAGCAGGGTGGTCTGCTCTGAGTTTCTGCACAACCATGCAACATGCACTCAGACGTTGTGGGACAAGGATTCAGTGGAGGACCCCACCGATCTTGTTCAAGGCCCCCCAAGTCCCCGACCAGGAGTCCTGGCAACTATTAGTAGGTACCCAGGTTGGGGAGGTAGAGTACCGTAGTCAGGTAGTCTAACAGCTAACACCAGGTAGGAAGAATAAACAAGAGGAAGGGAAAGTGTAAAAAAAGAAAACGACCCTATTGGACTTCCATACTATTACCAGTCCATTCAACCTCTACCACTTACCTACGCTCCTCGCATGCTTAACGATCTGCAGTAGACCGTTCTAACGTCTCAACACATCCGCCCTACCTCCCCAGTGCCAGTGTGCGCAAGCCTCGTCCGAACAGCTGAACCATCTTCTGCTTGTTTCCTCACACAGCCACTATGCTTGGTTATAGCAGCTTCTGGTTCGGCCTCGTCGTAGCTTCAACATCTGCTCAGAACATCCCAGAGGTGCCAGCATTAGCGACGACGACAGCGACAGCGACCGCGATCGCACCATATTATCCGGCATACATTCCACCTGCCTCGGTCATCTTCAAACGCGACGACTCGTGTCCCGCCAACACATTTCGATGCTCTGAGGAGCTTGGCGAGCGATTTCGCGACATCTGCTGCCAAAACGGCCAAACATGTGCCGTTGACGCAGATGATGAACCGGCGTGCTGTCCCTCAGGGTAAGTTACTCTCTGGTGCCTTTTATTTTGCGGTCAATCAACAATTGGTTGCTAATACTATACCCAGAGCGATATGTACAGGTACAGCCCCAGCCACGGCAACTGGTGAAGCAACAGCCTCAGCATCATACGTTCCGAACTCGTATTTTGCCTTCCCCTACGCTGCAACGACCTTCTCGAACGAAGCTGCTTGTACATCGGCTGTTGACGCTTGCGAAGAGAATTACGATCAATGTGTCAACTTCCTGGGAGACGGCGGTCAATATGGCGTTACCATTATTGTGCCAGGCGGAGGGGGCACTACAGTTGAGGGTGGTGGACAGGCTCTGGGCTCCTCGTCAGCAACCGCAGTCTGTTCTAGTTTGAGCTCTCGTGCCTGCGGTACTGTGAACGAAGATAAGTGCTCGGACTATGGAAACGATGCTTCGTCTTCCAACGCCCTTGGCTTGTGGCTGGTGGGTCTCAGCGCAGGCGTTGTGATGCTCAACGCTCTGGTGTAGCCTGCCGAGTATACGGCACCTCGTGAATGGGCGCGATCCTTGCCAGCAGACAAGAAGCAACTTGACTACTAGCGCAACTGCGCATAAGTTGCGATATGCCCTGCGCCCTCAAGGTATCGGGAAGCAACACATACATACTCGTCTGGATGCTCAATGATGATATTGACAATAATGAAGCCAGGTGACTTCATCGACATTATGAAAGTCCCAAGTTCACATAGCTTGGGAATACGAAGCGTGTTTATTACGTTGTATATAGGACCTGACATTGAATGATTGGCGCTTTATGACTTTGTCCAGTTTCAGATTCGTATATAGAAGAATGGGATAGATTGGACGCAGAGAGCTGGGCTGTTACCAACAACACACTCTTGTTTGTCACAGTTCATTGCAACATACAAAGTCTTCCAAAATATCATGCTCGCTTTTGTGACATAACTCACGGTACAGGCTACTGATATAAAAGCATGAACGGCAAATCTCACTTCCATAACACTGAGCGAATGCATGTGTTGGCGGGTATCCATATATCTGAAATAGTTCTGCAACAACTTGATATCACCTGCTACCCATACACATCCCATTTTAAATGCAGATAATCAAGACAATTAGACATTTAGATAGCAGAGGTTTAAAACCCCTGATTTGATATTTTATCGTGAAAGCTGGTCATGACGCAATAAGTTTCTTGTAAAGACAGCTTGTTAAGGATGTCCTTGATAAAGCAACATATCTTGGCAATCGTTTTATCACAAAACTCATCACTCACATATGATCAGACTTTCATTGCTCAGTCAACACTTTTAAAATGAAATAGAAACAAGTATCAACTGTATCCCCCTTTCTATATCCACTGCAAAGATAAGGTATTGTCCTTAACTGCAACTTTCTCAATCATCTGGCGAAAGTATGGCTTCCAATGTATCCATGGCAGAATTTCTAACACCAACTGACTCTTCGTTCCATTCATTTCCGTCTTGTCCACCAAAGGTCTGGCCCAGAAATAGCCGTGCAGTCATCTCTGCTTTCTCCAGTCGTGCTTCCTCTTGCTGAGATAGGCGAGCACAAACCGCATTCAAGTCTTCGTTTCGAGCAAGAAGTTGGGAGATGTTCTCGGCGCGCTCGACGACAACACTCGGCACTCCATTCAAAGCTGCACACCTACCTCCGAAGCTCGATGTACTGTGACCATACTCGAGGCTGAAGAGATATGTGACTTGCTCGTCCATATGATGTGCTTCCCAATCCAGTCTAACATTCATGTGTGCAATGCGTAGACCGCCATGATGTTCCAAATACATGCCCTCAAAGATTTCATGAAAGTGCGTGGCAGCAAGTAACCGAGGACAGTCGCGCCCAAGTGACAAATACTGATCTAATAATGCAGCTAGTAGCCCGGCACCGTCGTCACCATTAGTTCCTTTACCGAATTCGTCTATCAAGATGAGGCTTCTCGGTGTAGAAGATTTTATGGATAAGGCAGCTTGCCTCATATCCCTAGCAAACGCACTCTCACCGCCGGACATACTTTCTCGAGGTGAAATACAGGTGAGGATACAGTCTGTTAGGCCAATTATTGCCTGGGTCGCTGGTACAAAACTGCCGATATGAGCAAGATAAACAATTATTGCTGTTTGTTTCAAATACACACTCTTGCCTGAGTGGTTTGGTCCTGTAAGAATTAAAGCCTGGGGCGAGTCATCGTCCAGTTGGGCTGTGTATAAGAGTCCCGACAAGAGATGACAAGAGTTCGGGACAAACGCCGGCACCACAAGCTCCTGTAAAGGATGGCGACCTTCCTCGATACGAATGATGCTTGGTTCTACCACTTGGGGGGCACGCCAGTTGTACTTCTCAGCACCAAGTGCAAGGGCCAGAATTGCATCAAACTCACCACACACATCCGAGGCTGAGAGTAAGGGCTCTTCATGCTCCAAGATTTTGCTGGCAAGCCCGTGAACGATTTCCACCTCTCGATCTATAGTCCATTAGTTTGGGTCAGAAAGTCTTAAACTTCGTATCTCACCCCCAATTTGGCAGTACATGTCTCCATATTCTTGGTCCAACTCCTTCATGTAGCTGTTTTTGTAACACACCGCACCATCTGCAATGAATAGCTTTTCCCATCTACCGCCAGCTGTACCCTCTCCTTCATATTGCCCATTTCCAGTCGATTGATTGGGTTCCACGACTGTGAGGAATCCGATCTGGGGTAGAAAGATGCATGATCGAACATACTTGCGAGCCCACTCTGGTAATTCTCGATTGATATGGTTCACAACTTCTGTCAGAAAGCTATCCATACCGTCGTACCGTCTCTTGAGTTCGTCAAGTTGTGGATCGATTCCAGCTTTCACTGACGATCGATGGCGTGCTTTGGACTGTTCAAAATCGATTGTTTTATTAATCATTTCTCCAACAATCACTAGACTTGCAGGCTCAAGGCTTTTGACAAGCTATACCAACACTCTCAGCTCATACTCTCATAAAGGATTAAACACAAGAGCTACTCACTCTTTCGAAAAGAACTACCCCAGCACCGTCGTTGAGTAGGGCCATCATCTCTCTGAGAGTAAGAGCATGTGTGGTGAACTTCTGAATGGTTGACCAAACGCCTCTATCGAAAGATTGTCCAGCTGATGGAAATTCGATACCCTTTCTTAACTGTGCAAAGGTTGTACGCATATTTCGGATTTTACGTAAAGTCGAAGCCAATTGTGGAAGTTTGTCAATGTTGTCGGGCTGAAGCAATATTGCAATGGTCCTCTGCCGCTCTGAAATGACATCCAGATCCAACAGTGGCCGGAGGAAGATTTGACGTAACTGCACACGACCTTGAGGTGTACAGGCGAGATGATGGAAAAGTCCATAAACTGAGAGACTTTCTTTTGCATTGCTTTTGTTTGCATCCGATCCCCACGCTTGACTGTTAGGGTGCAATTCAGTCTGGAGAATCTGGAGCGATAGTAGAGCATCCGCACTGACATACATGTAAGCCGAAAGGGAAAACATGCGGATATGCGCTACACGAAAGAGCATTCCAGCTACCTGTCCATCTGGAAGAAAACCAGCAGATCTGCGACGAAGCAAATCACCCAATAAGGCTCCAGCGCATCCCAGCTGATGGAGATCAGCATTACCATACTGATTTCAGTTGTTCTAATGATCCGCACTTACCGAGGCCGTGCTATTCATGTTTATGCATCCTCCGTAGCGAAGCGATCGGAACACACGAGACTCTGGCTGCGAGAGCCCCGGTATCGTTTCTTCATTTACGCCATCGTCAACACCCGTAGAGAAAATGATACCAGTAGGCGACAGTGCATGGGAGTCGAGACTGACAAGCCTTTCATGGGCCGTTTCAATTGAGAACTCGGATGATTGCAAACCCCTGAAAATGACACCTCCTGAGACATCTTCTAACCATATTTCTTAGCCGTCGGTCGTGCTTAACAGGGCACATAGCTCCAAGCTCACTCACCTTCTGGAGTTGCAAGCTTCTCAAGATGGTCCCGAAAGCTGGCAGGCGCTCTTGCAGATACGAGAAGGCTGCTTGGTTGAACATGGATGAGGAACTGCTCGGCAATATCCATGGAAGCTGAGGCGATGTCCTCCGACACATAGAGAATGCCATCTGTAGTTGAGAAGTATGCGCATCCAATGGTGGAATTGTCTTTCATATCAATGGCCATGACAACTTCGTGCAATACGGGCTCACTGCTACTTCGATTATTGGTGTTGCTATTATCGACGATGGACAGTTCACGTGAATCTGAGTTATGAGGTGCTCGACTGCGAGATGCAGGACTCGTGTGGTCTGAGGATGACAGTCGTGAAGAGGGTCTTGCCGTGTGTCTGCCTGCAGCTGAAGGTGTCGATTGTGTCTGTTGCCTCGCTGAACTAGCTCTTGAAGATGATCTGATGCTACTCCCCCGGGTAGAAGTGTTTCTTTGCCGAGCTCTACCACCTCGACCACGCCGATATGAACTGGAAGCACTGGAGCCCGATGTTCTAGGCATTTTGGCTTCACAAGGCTGTAAGTGACTTACCACTCAGCTGACTGGAATATTACCTATGCAAGAAGAAAGGGATAAGCCATTGTCATCTCATCGATAGAGGAGGGGCGTCAGTACTTGCCTTCCTTGGGTATTCAGACGGCAGGTACGTCAGGATGAGATGATAGGCGCCTTCCCTCCCCTTAATCTTGTCGGAGGTTCTCCTCAGGTTTAAATCCCTCCTCCTCTTTGTTATCGCAGTCGGAGTGGGAAGGAGCGAAACAAGTGCTGGCAGGAACTCATTTTCGGGCTTTCTTTGTCAACCGAGATACCACTCAACAGATGGAAGTCTTGCTGTGAGCTCAGGTACACTTTACAAGGATCTACAACTTCAAAGCAGTTGTCGTTATGTGAATCACAAGCAGCAGGGCACAAGAATCAACTTTGTTCGCTCTTGCAGACATCACCCATCTCGTCATATCTATGATTTGTACAAAGTCTCGTTTGAGTGGCCCAACGGGATATCAGCGACAATTCCGGGGAGCTCCAGGGAAAAACCCATGGTATCGTGAAACGAACAAGGCTCCAGTTGCTTGTCATGCCAGCATCCATGTCATCTTCATTATTTCTCTGCTCCCTTTACCCAGTTGGTGAATTCACGTCGCTCCTTGCGAATATCGATAAAACCAGGTCGCGTCTCGAGAACACTGAAAGGGTTCCCGCGGTAATCCTTTTCCACCTCACCGCTCCCTGTCCTGAAGCCAGCTTCTCCTTCGCGCTCAATCTTTCCGGCCCATTCGTGCCACTTGATGGGTCGAAGCTTGGGAGTTCCCATAACCAGACCCAGCACAACCACTAAGGTCGCTACCAACGCCTCGATGGATATGTCGATCGGGAGGGAGTGTGTCGCAAGTGGCTGCGGCTGGCCATGGTGCACTGCCGTTGAGGAGATGACTGAGTGTTCCTGGGCAGAGTAACACCTGCAATCATTGTCAGCTAATTGATGCTAGGACTTAGGAACCCCGAACTTACGCGTGCGCTAGAAGCACGAGGCCAGTGACGGTCACTGTTTTGGAGATCCAGGTCATATTGCGTTGCAGTTGGGGTGGCTTGTAACTGTGTTGAGGTTGGACGTTTTGGGGACAAGTCGCAGCTTTAAGCTGTGATGACATCCATTGGATACGGAGACTGATGACTAATCTCATCATCAACCCTCTACCACATTCACATACAGCCAGCGAGTATAACTTCACGACTAGGTATCCGTACCCAGTAACATATCAATCCCTTGCACTTGGCTTTGACACTCGATTTAAATAGAAATTTGATGGAATTCCAACATCTTTCTATGTACCCTATCTAAAATAAACCCGATAGGAAAAACCGAGGCTAAACCAACCCGCTCGATCCAGTGTAGGATGCCAAAAACCGCCCGCCCAATGAGTTACCAAGGAAATATGTTACAAAGCTACACCTCAACGCCTTTTACTGAAGACCCTGTTCGGTCTGCGTATACCAGTCTTCAAAGTGACCTGGCTCGTCCAAAACTTCAATTTTCCAGTCATCCTTATTACCTTTGAGGTACGCGTCCTGCGCTGTGGTATCTTCATAACCACTCATGACTGGCATCAAGTCGTGACCGCTTCCCATGTGAGTAGTCCAACTCTCTTGTCCAAAAGGAACGCTTGCAGGAAGCCCATCGTACAAATCATAAGGAGCAGTTCCAAACATGGGAGGGGCCGCATTGTCGAAGTTTGGTCCCAGAGGTCCATAGTAGTTGTTGGGGAATTCATCTAGCCCATGCACCGTATATTCGAAGTTCGCGGGAGAAGGCGTTCTGCTAGTAATGCCTTCGTTGATTTTAAGGCCACTGTACTGCCGCATGCTCATATCGTAGGGGTTGGGCGACATCTGGTCGTAAGGCGAGGCCTGAGATCGGCCGGGGGGTGGGTATGCATACATGTCATGGTAAGATGCCAAGGAGGCGTCGCCCAATGCGTTACCAGGAGAGCCATAGACGTTAGAAGGAGCTTCGCTGAGTCGTGTGGTACGACGATATCTGGACTTTCGCACTGCACTTGAAAGTCCGCGTCCAGCGTTCCACTCCGAGTCGTTGTCTGAATACTCCTCATCCCCATCTCCCTCACGTTGGACTTTTCGTGGCTTTGAGGGTGTAAACTTATATCCAGGATGTGCCTGCTGATGGTTTACACGCTCAGTCCTCGCCCACTGATCAAAAGCCTCTTTGATGTGTACTGGTTCCAAAACCCAACCGGCACCACAGACCTTTGAGACATTCTGATGGTTGTTCTGAGCACATTTTGTCTTGGCAACTTCCTGGTATGCCTTCCGGTAGAGCATGAAAGCATTCATTGGCCGTTTAATCTGGCCAGCTTTCTTGTTGAGCGAAGTTTCAGCCAGCCTGTCTTGTGTGGATCGTTGAACAAAAGTTTGGATATCAGCAACATGAATATCGGGGAAGTCTTTGGCTGCTTCGGAAAGAGGCTTTGAGAGCATACTGGATGCGTTCTTGGTTTTCTCGGCGCGGCTTCTTTTCTGAACTCGACCACTCCTTACTGCCGGTGACTTGGTTGCGAGCGACTTCTTAGCAATACTAAGTCCACTGCGAGTGGTGATCGCATCGCTGGTCTGGCAAGGTGCTGGAGGCGATGCCTCGGGTGTGTATGGGAGGTGAGTCTACTGGGTCAGCTTGACACTCGCACTATGCTACTGACACTACTCACATTGTAGCCAACCTCATCTGGCAGAGGTCCGTAAGGATTGCTGGTAATGCCTAGACCTCCGGTGTAACTGGCCTGCTATCATTCATCATCAGTTTTAGGTATGGGTGATGAGAGCTTGTTGCACTTACAAACGAGACATCACTTCTTTGAGAATAGACAGTTGAGGGTTCGTATACTGAAGAGTCGTCCTCACGGACCGGCGTAGAGTATCGTGAGGGATAGCGGTAACTGACAAAACTTTGTTCTGGGCTCATGGAGCCTTGCGAGTGTAATGTGTGTGAGTCCATGACGGCCACTGGTTGTTGAGAGAAACCGTCAGAGGACGACGGTGGTGTTGGAAGTATCTGCTGTTGCATGTCGCAAGACTTCCACAGCTCTCTGATATTGGCCCTGGTAGGAGGTGAAGTAGAGCTGGTGGGCGTGAGATGCTGAGCTATTGACTGACAGAGAGGATGAGCAAAGACAGTTGAACTTTTCCAAATGAACACAATGTAGGGGAGGGAACGACTATGATATTTTGATAGTAGCTATGTTGATCTTAAGCGGTCGATGATAGCCCGTTCGTCTTTGTCAAGTTCCTTTGAGCTGTCCTATGGTTTTGTACGTGCATCTCATACCTAGCCCAGGAACGTTCTGATACCCTAGACATGTCTACAGCGCCAGGACCATGCCCACAAATAGACAAGCAACGTCCTGGTACTCATGGCCTCAAAGAGACCGGAGCAGACGACTGTCTTCCCTGGGAAACAGACCGCAATGCGGACCGTTGCCAAAGGGGCAGACCTCTCCAAGCTGCATTTACATGTGTCGTTGGCCGGCTCTTCCACTGTCCAACCATCCACCACACAGCGCAAGGGCCATATCAAAGAAGCACGGTTGCAAAATAAACCCTACAGGTCTAAGAAGTGGCTCGCTTGGCGTCAAGCCGCAATCCGTTCAATAGAAACAGTATGTCATGCTTATGATTGTGCTTCTCTGCGCCGCCTTATTCGCATGCCGCTAGTCCAGCCATGGCGCATTCCTTTGACGTACACATCCGACCCCACCCTCTGTCATCTGTCATCCCAACTTCAGACGCTGTTTAAAGTTGTTTGATCAAACTCTCTGATGTTGTTTATTATCCACTTCTCCTGATTATGACCAAAGGCGCTTTGCCTTGTCAGTGCGGTACTCTAATTTCTCCTGTATGATACATCGCTATTCCGTTCCGTTCCTCTTGGTCGTTCTGTCTTGCCTAATTTTTTGGCCAGGCTTGTTGAATGAATGGGGGAGGCTGCATCATGTTTGCTTCAAGTGCCGGATAGCTGGGACTATGCGGCCGCTCATAGTTCTGATAGCATCTCCGTTTGATGTGTCGCGGTAACCGAATAACTGACCAATCAGATAGTTCATACATGCCCAGCCTGATCTATCCCTGTCTCCAGCCTGATCTGTTGGTTCTGTTTTGGCAGATCGTCTCCACCGTCTGGACTGTTCTGTCCTGGCGTCGAAAAGAGAAGAGAAATGTGCCTCTTTTCGAAGCTTTGGCCATTTGTTCCTGGCCACCATGTTGACATGGCCTACCATTGTAGATGCCCTATGTCCGGTATAGGTTCGGACATTCGCGTCTCGCGTTGCTGCAGTGCTCTCAACCACGGGTCCTGTTGGTTGCTCACTTGCCTATTTTGATTCGAGAGGCGACTATAGAAACCCTACAGATGAGGTAAAGCGTTGTTTTTGATGTGCTTGGGCCATCGTCCTGTTTGAGATCTCATGACATGTCGTTGCTGGGAACACCATGAATCTCTCCAATAGAACCAAATGCTCGATTCTTTTCTCGTTAATGCTCATCTGGCATTGGCTGTTCCTGTGTTCTTGTCAGATGGCTAGCCGAAAAGTCCCATGTTGTATCTGAACGGGGTTTGGAGAACTTCTTGGCCAGCTGTGGCGTTCGCCTAGACCTGGGCTCTTGCAAAGCCCGGTGCTAGAAGTCCTCATCGGTTTTCGAACGGCTTAGGTGGGTCTGACGGTTTGACTGGCGGTGTCAAAATCTGATGCTGGGGAGACGGTGACAGTGCCACTGGTGGTAGTATTGGAGTGGCCACTTTGAATCTGTTTGAGCTAGCCGAGTCATTGGGACGAGGTGGTGAATGTTTGGTTGGCGAAAGCCCAGCAATGGAAGGTAGTGTGCCGTTTTGCTCGTGAGCTGCGCGATAGATTTCGCGGCTGATCTTAGGAGTGCTCAGCGCGGACTCAATTGCCCTGTCCCCTTGAAAACTGTCAATGCCTTTAGAAGGGCTGGGTGTTCGGAAAGACGTCATTGGAGTTGTCACGGCCGCATTGCCTGATGGACTGCCCTGGATACTAGCGTCCAGTTTGACAGGTGCCGGGATCACCGGCGTCCTTTTTGGTGTGCCAAACATACCCTTGCTCGGCCCTGAGCGAACATCGGTTGAAGTATTGGCGGGACCAGCGCCATTGAAACTAGTACCAGGGGTGGAGATCAACGGGGTCGAACTCTGTTCCGTGTTGTCGTTGTATGTTCTGTGGCTTCCATCTCCAGTTCCATTAATCTTTTGAGCCTCCACGCCATTATCAGGCTGCCCATCGTGACCAGAAGATCGAGATGGCTCAGTCTGTGCGCTTGAATTGGCTGGACGGTTGAGCTTCAGCTTGATAGTTGGCCTGGGACGTTTCGCTTCTTGGTCGCGCCGGATACAAGAAGTACAGATGTAGTGGAATTCCGGTTGATCGGCAGCTTCTTCGCTCAATCCCACACATTTACTATGCTGCCAGATATTGCATCTTTCGCAAGCCACGCTGTGAGCTCCGTCGTCAACTTGTCCATAGAGACCGCACGTGCAGTCAAAGATCCAGTCCTCTTCTTCGTCCTCAAGCTCCTTCAGAGCTAGTTTGTTTCTCTCGATCTCTACTTGCAAACGCCGTTCGGACACTCGTCCGCTACCATTCGACAAGCTCCTACTGTCTTCTGAGAGTTGCGCAAGTTCTTCCTCATGCTGAATACGTCGTGCCTCGCGTTCTCGTAATCGTTGTTCCCGGGAGATCAATCTTTTATCACGTTCATGCTCCATTTTCGCTTGCGCTAGCTCTTCTCGGCGTTTGTTCTTTTCGCCTTCTCGTTTGTGACGTTCATCTTCGCGAATTTGTTGTTCCTGCTTCTGTTGTTCGACTTTCCCAGCGATCCGGCTTGATCGCTTTGCATTTGCCATCTTGGCGGCGTTCGCTAATTCTCGCTCTCGTTGCAACTCTTTGCGCTGTCGAGATTGTTCTTGCTTTTCCAAGATTGGAACGAGATGCTCTTCTAGTTGATCTCGTAGAATTTTTTCGTTCTCGTCGCGTGTCTTCCGGAAACCTTCCACAAGAGATCTTACATCGTCTAGAGTTACGGCAAGACATTCCCATGTCATTCCACCAAGACCGTTGTTTTCGTCAGGCATATTATCCTTCACATCTTGGTCTGTTTCGGCCAGTTCTTCTTCAGCATGTAAGGCAGAGCGGCGTCGTTTGCTAGAGCGTCGATTTCCGTAAGATGTCCTCGATTTCTTGGGTCTGGTCGGTCTTGTAGCTACTGGCGGTTCTGTGAGGCGGTATACACGGTTATCATCAAGCACGAAATAAGTTCGATCGTCTGCATCCCATCCATACGGTTCTATCCGCTAATGAGCTGTTAGTCGACGGACATCAATGTTCTCCCGTTGCTAGGAGTACTTGCCCAACTTGTTTGCTCAATATCCCTTTGCTCTTCCATTTTGTCTCGAATGCGCTCAGGGTGAAGCATGACCCATTGGGTTAATTGTTGCATAACTATGATCTAAAAAAGCATCAAATGTTAGTTTTCGGTGGCTAGACATAAACCCAAAGAAATATTAGGGCTTACCTTTGTAAACACATCAAAGTCATTGAAGCTAAGTGGTGTTTCACCAGAGCCGAAAGGATTACAATTTGGTGACTTGTTGGCGAATTGCTTCCGCGCTTGGTCATCAAAAATCTCGTGCCTTAACACATCCATTAGTCGAGAAACTTCATCTGTCGATTCGTAGAAACGTACGTTAAACCTCGATGCGACGAAACGAGTTTGAGGAGAGCCAGGGCGATATCTGCCAGGATGTTTGAGTTCGGTTTTAGACATTCTGTTTCGATCTCCTATAGATTTTGTGTGAGAAGCTGTGCATTCGCATAGAGAAATCTGTGTTGTTCGGTAATCATACCTCGACATCGATTGCCTCATCGATCTTCGCAGCTTTGCCAAATATATAAATCCATTGGCAGAGGTTCGCAAATTGCCACATATTTCGGATACGGTATTGGATAGAGTGTTCATTTTCGCTATCGTCGCCATCGATGGCAGCAAGCGAACGCTTGCGTGACGGCATGGTTGAAATTGATGATGTCGATGGAAGGTTAATAGTCAGTCGCGTCACAATCGTCAGAAGCGTGTCAAGGCGTTTCAAGGTCGCGAAAAGTTGCAGTGTGGCGTAGCCAGCCACACCACATGCCGGCAGCTTACAACCTGGACTTTCTAGGGGTTGGAACTCCCCACAGTGTAGCAGGACTTGGTCTTAAAATAGCACCTAACCTTTTACTGCACCAAAGTCATACGGGGTGATGTATGTACAGTGTGTAAAAGGGCCCTATGTTACACCCGGGCAGGGACCTACCTAGGTAGGTATCTTACGCAGGACTCCTAATTGGGATGTAGGAACTGGCTACCTCTTTACTTGCCGAATATTTACAAACCACAATTGACTCGCTTCCCTCACTTCTGAAGCATTTACGATGCTTTATGTTAGTGAAAATACTAACACACCTCGTTTTCTTTAACGTTGGGCCCCTTCGGCGATCATTAGTCCTCTCGTTGGTCGATGTCTTCGAACTCTTGGGATCAAGACGAGCGCCCTGCGCGGCGCCAGTCTATTCCGCTACAGAATCTCGATGGATCGCATCTTGATAACCACCAGGCCCAGGCCGGGCTGTCACGCCAGCAGCCGAGCTTAGACTCATCCCGCGATGTTCCTCAAATGTCCGCCAACCTTCCTGGTATCTCGACATATTGGGACCAACCCTACGATCATTTCAACGACGATGTTGGTCCAAGATCGCCCATAGATCCGATAGCTTTGCAGGCCGCTTTACCTCCGGGTATGGACTATCATGAAACAAGTCCACCACTGCCCTCTACTCCAGTCCGAACATACGATCCTCCCGCTCCCTATGCCGAAGATGCGCCGAGTACCGACTACGCCGAATCCGACAGAGTTCCGTTGACATCTGGCGCCGAGCCTATTTCTGGTTCCTTATCCGCCAGCAATCTGGATGATCGGAACCGAGATAGCTTTCAGACGGTATCAAGTGTAGAGAATAGCCCTTCACGCGGCCGCAATACAAGGAGTCTTGGTGAAGACCTAAGAGCTAGCTATGGATCTACAAGAAATCGCAACTTTGGTGCCTCGCTCACCCCAAACGAATACAGGAGGTCAAGGTCACCTTCAACGTCGGGCGCTCTATCACGCGCGGGATCAATTGTACGGGCGATGTCACAGCGTGTCGTCAATATCAGCGGAGAAACCGAGATCATTGATCACCGAGCCTCAAGACACCGTTCACGCTCACCTAGCAGACACGACCAAGATAGGAATCGAGACACCGTGAACTCAATGTTTGCCGATACATCATATCAACCACAACTTGTTCGTTCATCAAGCGAGAAGTCCGCAGAACCTCGGTTCAACGTGACTGAAGCCGAACCAGATTTACATAGGCCGCCTTTACCAAACCCCCTCAAGGGAAAATCATTGGGAATATTCTCTCCGAACAATCCTCTGAGACTGCGCCTTTGCGACCTTCTAGTCAACCTATATACGGAACCTTTTCTCCTTCTGCTGATTGTCCTGCAGGCTGTTCTTCTAGCCGTTGAGTCTGCTCCGAATGTGTTTGAGAAAGGGCGCCCGGAACGATGGGGCAAAAATCCTATCGACTGGGCCATGCTTGCACTCTTCATCATCTTTACTCTGGAGATCATCTCCCGTATCATTGTTTCTGGCTTTGTGTTGAACGCGGCAGAATACAGTACCATCGATCGCAAAAAGGGAGTTCGAGCAGCAATTGCGGACCAGTATCGGTCCATCTTCCAGCCTGAGCGGATGAAATCAGTGAAGAAGACATCACAATACCGGCCAGAACCATCCGCTATCTCCCGATCTTTTACAACCTTCATGCAGGGCCAGCAGGCATTGCCGCAAACTTTGGAAGAACACCAGAGGTTTCAGCTTGCTCGCCGAGCATTTCTACGTCATTCTTTCAATCGGTTCGACTTTGTTGCTGTTGTCTCGTATTGGATTACTTTCTGCCTAAGTATTTCCGGACTTGAGACTGAACATGATCTCTACGCATTTCGGATGTTGAGCTGTCTGCGAATTTTGAGGTTACTAGCTCTTACCAATGGTACAGCAGTAAGTAAATTATTATTCTTTGACTTGACGGACTCTCCAAACTTACAATTTTTTAGATCATTCTCAGGAGTTTGAAGAAAGCAACACCGTTGCTTGTACGTGTCGCATTTTTGATCACATTCTTTTGGTTACTCTTCGCCATTATTGGCGTACAGAGCTTCAAAGCCAGTTTGAGTCGGCAGTGTGTTTGGCTTGATCCTCTTCAACCAACGGACCTTGATGCGTCTTACACAAACGAGGAAGCTTTCTGTGGGGGTCACTTGAATAATTTGACGGGTGAGATCATGCCATGGCTCAAATTCAACGGTTCGAAGTCTTTAACAGACCTTATGAATGGAACCAACGAAGGGAAGGGGTCCATCTGCCCCCGAGGTTCCATCTGTCTTCAACAATCCAACCCGAATAACGGGACAGTCAACTTTGACAACATTTTCAACTCACTGGAACTCGTCTTCGTTATCATGAGCGCCAACACATTCTCCGATATTATGTACAAAACCATGGGTTCGGATTATTTCCAGGCCGCCCTCTTTTTCGGTGCAGGCATCATGATCATGATGCTTTGGCTTACGAACTTGTTGATTGCTGTCATTACTTCATCTTTCCAAGTCATTCGCGAAGAAAGCAAGGGCAGTGCGTTCACAGTGAGTCAAGAATTGCCTGTGCAAGCTCGCTCTGACGAGAGGCTTCGCCGCACATCCTCTCTACAACGCATACACCACAAAACCAGGGCACTCTGGATTCTTGTCATCACTTTCGGGTTGATATGTCAGGCTTGCCGCAGTGCAAGGATGTCAAAAAACAGAGAACTCATCATCGACACCGCAGAAGTTATCGTTACAATTCTTCTTGATATTGAGATGATCATTCGAATTACGACCGACTGGAATAATTTCCATAGGAGCTGGCGTAATCTGTTCGATCTTGGGCTTGCAATTATCACTTCCATCATATTAATTCCCCCTATTCGCCACACCCGAGCCTATTTGTGGCTGACGGTCTTTCAAATTCTAAGAGTCTACCGTATTGTACTAGCAATACCTGTGACGCGCGAGCTTATTCTGCTTGTTTTGGGCAATGCGGCTGGTATTGGCAATCTCATGTTCTTTGTGTTTCTCATGACATTTCTTGTCGCAATTTTTGCTGCACAACTATTCAGGGGTGAGATCCCCTTATATAACGACGGTGACCTCAACCGCATTTCGTTCTACACCATTTACAACTCTTTCCTGGGCATGTACCAAGTCTTGACGAGTGAGAATTGGACGGACATCCTTTATACCGTCACTTCATACACCAGACATAAGAATACTTCATGGATCGGGGCTATTCTACTCATTGGCTGGTTTATTGTGGCCTTCTTTATCTTGGTCAACATGTTCATTGCTGTCATTCAGGAGAACTTCGATGTGTCTGAAGACGAGAAGCGTCTTCAGCAGGTAAAGGCCTTTCTCCAGAGGCGAGACCTTGGCACATCATCCAGCAACCTAGCTCTATCAACTATCTTTGGATTCTCAAAACACCGCAACAAAGATCCCCTCGACTATGGGCCGGCAACAGTTGAGATGCTTCTTAAAGACGCCGTGGTCCGTGAGTTCTTGGACGATCAAATGAACCCCAAGCCTGAAGAAGACCGATTACATCATGCACCTATGAGGAGCGCAACTACATTGCTGGGAGGCGAAATCAAACCAGGGCGTCTCTCAGCTGCCTGGGGAAGGGTCAAGGGGTGGTTTAGCGACAGAGAACCTAACCCATTCTACTCCAGCCTACGATTTGATGGTGCGAACGACACCTCAGACCCCCGACAGATGGCAGAACAGGCTATGTCTGCTACAATGACTCGAAAAAGAGCTCAGCGGGAGTATCTTACTAAATATCCCAAATACAACAACTCGTTGTACATTTTTTCACCTAACAATAGTCTACGCCGGCTTTGCCAGCGAGTTGTTGGACCATCTCGTGGCATCGAGCGCATCGACGGCGTTATACCTGACACCGTTCTTTGGTACTCTTTTACAATATTTATTTACGCCGCAATTGTGGCCATGGTCGTCCTTGCATGTGTTACCACTCCTCTTTATCAGAAGGAGTATCAAGAACAGCATCAGTTCAGTTTTAGGAATTGGTACATTTGGACCGACATGGCCTTTGCAATTGTTTTCACTCTCGAAGCTGGGATTAAGATCATTGCGGACGGGTTATTATGGACTCCAAACGCATACCTGCGTAGTTCTTGGGGATTCATGGACTCCGTTGTCCTCATAACACTCTGGATCAACGTTGTTACGCTACTCATCAACGACGGTGCTATTTCTCGAGCAATTGGCGCATTCAAGGCTCTCCGTGCACTGCGTTTGTTGAATGTTAGTAACAGTGCTCGAAACACTTTCCACGATCTCATTATTGTTGGTTGGTGGAAAATTCTGGGTGTGAGTTGGAATTCTTCCTTGGGCAAGCATGTGCGCCGCTAACTGATTCACTAGGCCGCGTTCGTTTCGATGTCTTTGCTTATTCCGTTTGCCATTTATGGACTCAACCTATTCAATGGCTTACTGTTGGCTTGTAACGATGGTGGTGATGGCATTCAAACCATGGATAACTGCTATGGCGAGTTTGAGAGCACACCGTTCAGCGATGACTGGCCGATGCTTGCTCCTCGTGTCGCTGCGAACCCCTTCTTCAACTTTGACGATTTTGGTGCATCCTTGTTCATTCTTTTCCAGATTGTCAGTCAGGAGGGATGGACGGACGTGTCCTTTACCGTCCAAGCCATAACAGGTCGGATGAAGCAGCCTGAAGACCTAGCCTCAGAGGGAAATGCTGTCTTTCTCATCGTTTTCAATCTCCTGGCCACGGTCTTCGTTCTTACGCTGTTCATCTCTGTCTTCATGCGTAATTACACAGAACAGACGGGTGTCGCTTATCTGACAGCGGAGCAGCGATCATGGCTGGAACTACGAAAGATTCTTCGGCAAATTTCGCCATCGAAAAATTCGTATGACAACTCTGAGCAGAGCTGGAAGAAGTGGTGCCATAAGAGAGCTATCGAGAAGAAGGGCAAGTGGTACCAGACAATTACTATCATACTAGTATTGCACCTAATTGTGCTTGTCTCGGAGTTCGCGGGTGAGCCATGGTGGTGGACAAGATACCGCGACGTGGTCTTCTTTGTCTTCATCGTCGCATACACGGTCAACATCGTCATTCGCATCGTTGGCTTGGGCTGGGTCCGTTTCCGGCGAAGCTCCTGGGATTTATACTCATTGTTTATCGTCTTTGGTGCATTTGTCTCAACTTTTGCACTCTTGGTTTCGAAAACCGAGGTCGAAGCCTACGTCCAGCTGCACAAGGTATTCCTGGTAGCCATCGTCTTGCTACTCATTCCCCGCAACGACGCATTGGACCAGCTTTTCAAGACCGCTGCAGCCAGTCTGACAGTCATTGGCAACTTGCTTGCGACCTGGCTGGTGTTTTTCCTTGTTTTCGCCATTGCCATGACCCAAGCCTTCAGCTTGACACGATTTGGCGAGGAGACGGCGGAAAACATCAATTTCAGGACTGTGCCCAAAGCCCTGATTCTTTTATTCAGGATGAGTTTGGGTGAGGGATGGAACGCAGTGATGGAAGACTATGCCAGCATTGAGCCGCCACTGTGCGTCGACGAATCCAGGTTCTTCGACAGTGATTGTGGCAGTGAATCATGGGCAAGGATTCTCTTCATTGCATGGAATATTGTCAGCATGTACATCTTCGTCAATTTGTTCGTGTCACTTATCTATGAAAGCTTCAGTTATGTCTTTCAACGATCGAGTGGCATGGCTGTTGTGGACCGAGATGAGATTCGAAGGTTCAAGGAAGCTTGGCGCAGCGTGGACCCGGCAGGTACCGGATATATCACAAAGGAGGCCTTTCCTCGTCTACTTGGCGAGCTGTCTGGCGTCTTTCAAATGCGTATCTACGATCCAGAGGACAGTGTGCACTCTATTCTAGAGGATATCAGAGACGATGTGAAACTAACGCATCATGCTTCCATTGCAACAACTAGTGGGTTTAGTGGCATCGACTTGGATAAACTTAACGCGCGACTGAGGATGATCGACGGCGAAAAGGTCCGTAACCAGCGTCGGCGGTACAATATTTTCTACGAGGAGGTCTTGGTGTCTGCAGACCCTGATAGGGGTATATCTTTCACAAGTGTGTTGATGATTTTGGCTCACTACAATATCATCAGTGACAACAAGAGCTTGAGGCAAGTCTCGATAAATTTCTCATGCCCGCACCTATACTGACATCAACCCTGTAGACTTGAGGAATTCTTGAGACGTCGAGCACGCCTCCAGCGAGTTGACGATCAAGTCCGACGTGGCGTGGTACTGGGCTTTTTCGACACATTGTAAGCTAACAAACTAATATTTCTCATGATGCAGTTAGCTAACATGGAAACAGATATTATTCGAGACAATTCAAGAAGCACATGTTGCGCAAACACTCGGCACGCATGACTGCAGTTCCACAGTTGAACATCCCAGAGATTCTAGTTGAGAATGATCTCAGTGATGATGAAACTGGTGGAGCAGGACCGAAATCTCCCTTCTCACCAGCGTCGCGTCCGTCAAGTGTTGACGCAGGCGAACCACGAAACTGGCTGGGATCGGTGGATCTGTCGTTACACGACACATCGTGGAGCCATCCTCTCAGCTTCCCTAGAGCTGCGCCTCCGTCACCCACGACACCTGCTCAGCCATTGGTCTTTAGCTTTGAGATTGAGGATGACGATCCCCAGGAGCAACAACAGCAGCCGACTACGCAAGCAAGAACATCAGCGCCTACAGGGCGTGACAGTAATCACTTGGATCTTACGAGCCCAGTTCAAGTACGGGGGATGCTGGACGATTCGATCTGGGGTGAAAGTATCCGCCGTAGCGCGACAGTCCGACAAACACAGAGCAGAGGCTCACGTGGTCACGACGGCTTTCACTTGGGATGAGGTCGAGAAGCGGCTAGGAGGAGAAGAAGAAGAAGAAGAAGAAGAAGAAGAAGAAGAAGAAGAAGAAGAAGAAGAAGAAGAAGAGCGGGGAGGTTCCACCTAGCGGTGAAACAATGTAGCTATGCATTAACTCATAGATGACCATCATCTTCAGGACGTTGAACTCATGGCATAATTCAAAACTAGGTACGGCGTTCCAGGGCAGTGCAGGAATAAGAAATCATACAGGGGCCAGAGGAGGAGCAAGGTGCTCCCAGATGTTCAGTTTCGGTTGATCAAAATAGACATATCCGTGCATTCTTCATGCAAACGGACGGAACTAAGACGGCGTCGTGGGTGTCTGTGTCACTCAGCCAAGCCAGTGCAACGATACACAATAGCCAGGCATCAGACCTGACTCCTTGTCAGTCTGATCAACGGGAGGCTGCGACAAAAGATCCCTGCTTCGCAATCCTGCTGACGTTCCAACTGTGATTGATGAGCGCTGCGACTGTTTCAGCCGCTAGTTACGACGTTGAAACGATCCGTGCGCCCACATTCCGACCGGGCCCCTGGCATATCCTGATGCAAGGACCGTGTCTAGGTACTCTACTGTAAGTTTGATCTTCGTGCCGTTGAGTACGGAGTATAGCCCTCTTTTCTGGGTCTTTCTTTCCCGCTGTTGTACTGTTGTACACTGTAGAGTTGATAAATAAAGACACAAGGTCGTGCCTCTTGATTTGTGCCTTTGCTTTTTTTCTATGTCTATCTTTGCATTCCCTCAAAGAACCACAGTTCGTTTTTGTTAAAAGAGTCTTTGATAGAAACACACGACAGGCTGTGCCTCTGTTTCTCCATCCTCTCATACTCACTCGTTCACTCGTTCAAGAATCTGGCCTTTACTACGACAATTGCTGGACAAGTTTGCCATTTCTTCCCAACTCAAACGACTATTACGAACACTATCTTTAACGCCCCATACGCCAAAAACTCAACCCCTATCCACACAACACCACGTTCACAATCACACACAATGGCTCACCATTCCCGCCTCGAAACCATGACTTCTCGCTTCTCACCATCACGTCTGCGTGACTCTCTGCGCCGCAGCTCATCTGCGTCCACTTCCACACAGGCTTCATTCTCGTCAGTCAACACGACAAGCTCATCTACTGCTGTTGCCATCAACAACATCATCTCTCGCCAGCCTTCTCTGTTGAGCCTAGAAGCTGAGCGCAGGAGCTTCGGCAGCGAGCTGAGTCTGCTTGAGCCCAGACCCATTGTCTACTGGGGCAGCGTAGAGGAACGCATGCGTTAATGCAATGCAATGATTCTCACGACTTGTCTTGTGACAGATCGCTTTACGGGTTACACGTTCAAGAATTCATTTCTGCGGGTTTAATGTGGTGTTGGGCTTGCCTTTCGGATCTCTGGCAGGTCAACCTTGGGGGTACTTACAACTGGGCGTTTGTGTTAGGTATATGGTTATTATTCAATTCTCATCGAGCCGCTTCTCGGTATGGCATATAGATACATGGACAATCTTGCCAAGTTTCAAATTCAAGCTCAAATTCAGAACCTCCCCAACTTTTGCTTGCTCTGTTTGGCCTCAAGACTAAAAATAACCCATATCGTTCATTATCATTACACTTCATTCATACTCCAAACACCGTGCCCCTTTGACTGATAATTGATGCTCAAGGGTGTGAAACGCATGTTACGGCCCACAGACGCCCCTGAGATATTTACGTTGAGGTCAATGTCCACCATACCATGATGCCACTATTGATCGACACTTCAAGCTCGGGTGGTCATGTCGCTAAAGACGTAAAAACGCCGTAGATCAACTCCGGCGACAAAGTGAGCATACCATTGTCCTCGAAGTGAGTCGATGATGATCGTCGGAGTGGTCGCTTAGGGCGCTTGTTTGATCCGATAGAAAGATGTATCGGTTTTAGAGAGGAGATTGTACTCCGTACAATGTCGTTAATTGTATGGGGTTGACGGTTGATACCACCCCGCAAAGCACAGGGGGACCTTTTCCTCTTGGCAGAACTCCCATTAACATCCACAATTCCTTGGCTCTTTCATATTCATAGCCCTGGAGGTGGAATGGTTTGGTTGCCAGTATGAGGTTCGACAAGAGCAGCGACACCATGTAGCAGCCAGCTTGATAAAAACCAAACAGCAATCGTAGCCAGAGCCAGAGTCAACGCCATTAACATGAGCACAGTAGATCGCATCTGAAAAGCCTCGTCTGCTTCCATTCTCAAGAGTTTTTTTTGCTTGCTGTGATAGTGCCAGCGACCATGAGCGTCATGGTCGGCATGTCCAATGTGCTGATACGGTTGAAGAAGCCACCGGGGCAGCCATTTTGATTGTCGGTTACCAGTACCGTAGAAGTTGTTACGACCGGCAGTGTGACGGAAATCGACCAGGAGAAGTGATAAAAGGAAGACGGTAATATTGATAGGCGTCATGATGAGCTATAAAGGTCCATGTTAGTATTATCACGCTGAGCATAGTCTCGAAACCCATCGGCATCACGCCAACATGGGAGAAGTGGCACACTCGAGAGAAGAATGAGAGGACATCTCCTTTCGCTGTACAATGACCTCAGATAATGTCTTGACGGGGAGAGACTCACAGAGTAGAGAGTTGAGGGCTGGTTGCCAGCATTCTCAGGTGGAGGACCGATCTTGGCCATGATAGACTTGAAGATAGATGGATGAGGAATAACGAGCGTCGTAAAATGTTTAGGTGGTCAGTTTCTTGACTTGAGGGGGATTGAGTAATAAGCTTCAGACGGGAGATGGCCTCCTATGTATGGAGTAGGTACCTAGGTATGCTTTTTGACCATCAAAGTGCCCAGTGAAGGAGTGAATCAGACCTTGCAAGAGCTGATGCGGCGGTTGTGGCTCACTTGCCTTACGTAGCCACCAGTGAGGTCATCGCGTGGTTGCTAATGGCTATAAGACTACCTAGGTAAGAAAGGATTCCCGAGCCTCCCGATCATCTACACCCTTACTGCTGGATTTCATTCTTGCTGAGCTCTACACTTGAAAATAATATCTGTAGAAGCCAAAAAGAAATCGGTAAATTGATATTTTGTATTTTTCTACTCACTCAGCCTTGTGACTACTGGCTCAGCCATGCCCTTGTACGTTGCACTGCCATGAATATCCTCAGCTTCCTGCCAAGCCACCATCCCGCATCAAACCAGCCTCATCGCGATGCGACGTATGTGCAGTGCCGATCCTTTCGTATCTGACTACCGGTAGTCTCAGGTACAGACACAATTCTCCTATCTTCAGTTGTGGGTGCAAAATAAAGTCATGATGGCCCCGACAAAGGTACCTCATTAAAGTATAACATTGGCAAAATGGTCTTTACACGCAGCCATCCATTGTCATTCCCTTCTCTTTGAGCCTAACCCTAGCTAACCAGCCTTTGATTTCCCCGAGCGCCTTTTGCCCATGAATCCTATGCCTACCGGTTCCGATGCATATCAACGCTTGCTTCTCTAATCTTGCAGATCGATCCCCTTTATCGTGCGTTGTGAATGTCGAGTACGAGGATGTCCTGAGCACCAATTCGGGTCAAGTTGTCCATAACCAGGGCAATCTTCTTCTTTTCAACCATGGAGCTTACAGCAACCCAACCCTCCTCATCAAGAGTCGTGACTGTCGCAGAGCGCTTCCCAGGGGTGACTTGGGTAGCCTCTGTAAGGCGGCTTCGCTCAACGTTGTATTGGCAAAGAACATAGCTCTTTGCGGTGATGACACCTTTGATGCGCGATGTAATGAGGTCGATAAGCTCGGGGTTTGAAGGGGTTCTTGACTTGATTAGTACGGCGGTGGAATCGACAACGGTCTCGATGGCCTTGAGGCCAGCAGCTCGCATGGTTTCTCCTGATTCTAAACATTTACTGTTAGCCATGGCACATCGTGTTGACCGAAATAAGGACTAATGGCAACTGCCACATACCAACAAGATCGACGATACCCTCAGCAACACCAAGAGCACAAGCAGCCTCAACACTGCCGCTCAGCTCCACGATCTTGGTACGCATCTTGCGAGGCGACACCTCGCCCTCGCCGTTCTGGCCTTGTTCGAGCTTCAGGAAATAGTCGGCTGCAAGGTGGACGAAGCTGGTCCCAATGGTCTTGCCAATGAGATCCTCGGGGGTCTTATATTGGCCTTTCTCGGGAACCTGGACCTGGAGCTTGCAGCTACCAAAGCCCAACTCCATAACCATGTCAGAGCCAGCAGTCTTCTCGTCGGAAGACGACATGTCGACGGAGCTGCGTCGTAGGTTGTTGTAGGCGCGAACCGACGCATCGTGCTCCTGGACTTGGTCCCATCCGGTGATACCGAGATCGCAACGGCCCTCGCCGACAAAGGTGGGAATGTCAGCAGCGGGGAGGAAAATTAGGGCAATAGGGAGGTTTTTGACGAGGGCGATATCGAGGCGGTTCTCGCGGCGGAATTGGACATCGGCGCCCTCGAGGAGGTTAAGTGCGGCAGCATTGAGCCGACCCTCTGCCAGTATATTAGCATGGTTATGATGTTTGCAAGTAGGAAGAGTCAACTCACTCTTGGGTACAGCAAAAAGAAGGCGGCCTTCGAGACTGGAGGGAATTTCGTATCAGCATTTGCACATCATGGTTTGTGGGATGTGACGTGTTGGGCATGTCGAACTGCTCCAATCGGGCGAACCAACCTGTTGACAAGATCCATGGCTGGCTACTGAGGACTACAATGATTCTTCCCTCGAATTTCAGTATAGATTAGGTAAATCACAGCAGGGGACGCAAGGTAGTCGGGGAATTTATTACTCTCTGCGATGACTGCTAGTGACTCCGACTGCGGGGCTTGTCAACATGATGGCGGGGCATCAACGTTCGTTGTGGCACTCAATATTCATCCATGCAGCCAATGCATGGACACGTTGGAGTGATGTGATTGGGGTTTTAATCAGGTACTGCATGAGCATAACACCACTGACGCGACCGAACATCGGGGTTTTTCTCGGGAGGCCCACCAATTGGAAAACGTAGAGATAACACGATGTTGGTGATTACCTTAGGTAGGTACCTAGGTACGGTACCTAGTTAACAATGATTCTGTGACTGGAGTCACATCTTTTAAGTGCAAGAATTAAATACTCTGATTCTACCTACCTAGTAGTCCAATACGCTGAAGCAATCTGAATACGAACGTTATTAGTACATGACATACCGTAACTTGTAACTGTAATGGTAACTGCAATTTACTCCTTGCCTCAAACTATTCTCGGGCAATACAAACGAAGTTTGCTTCCGCAATTGGTCCCAATTGAGTGAGTTGTGGTAACGTCGCATCGTTAAGAACGTACCCAACCGCCACGGTTATCTATGGAGCAAGGCAGCATTATTCAATTTAATCATTTTCGCTTCAACTAGGGGTTCATCCGAGTTTGGTCCGACAAATGGCCATGACAATGGAACGGGACGAACAATAAGCAGTCGAGTCGAGTACCAGGTTGAGACACAATGAGAAAGCGTCGAACAAATAGTTGGGATGAGACATGGCAAGCACAAGACCCTGGCATCGGCCGCCGCAATGTCTTAGTAGAACATTAGTATATCTAAAAATGTAGTCTACCTAAACATGACATCTCAGTAGTTGTTATCGTAAGGCGTCGTGATAATGCCATCAATGCAGTGAGCAAGAGTGGCTGGCTGGCTGTAGAACAGCTCTTCTCTAACTGGAGGTGTTGGACTGAAAAATGTAGGTGGTGTGCCTCCATAGGTGTGCTACTTATGCTAGGTATGACAGCTTGCTTGCTATTACTGCTCAGCTGCAGTGCTCTGCCTGGGTAGCAAGTCTAAGTTAACTGTCTGTCCAGCTAGTACTTACTGTCAGGTATCATCATGTGGCTTGCACTCGTTCATATGCACCTTACTTTTCCTCAACTTTCTGCATATTTGCCTGTCCATTCGCGTCATAGTACTTCCTCTTGGAGGCACGCTACCCGTGAGACATAATTGCATTTCTTTCTTTTTCCCATCCTTTAACTGCACACTAGATAAATCCGAAGACCTGGTCCTTGTCAGATCTCACTTTTACCTAGTCTTGGTCTCTGATCTTTTTTAGTGTTCGGCCTCGGACTCGTTCTCAGTTCGCGCGAACAAACCCTTTGTAGGAAAAGACAGAGCTGGAGGTCTTGCTCAAGCTTTAGCCTCGTCTTTCACTCTCTGATCTTGGCTCGAATACCCGGCTTAACTCAAACCATCTTATGAACTACGCCTAAGTTCTCGGGTACGCCTAGATATGCTATGTCATACCTTAACCACTGCCTTGGGATGAGAAACTGTATTTTGTCGTGGGGATCAGAGTTCACGGTAATAATTCCTGGGATAACGGACCCGAGCCAGGGAATTGAAACCCTCTTTTAGCGCTCCCGGCCCGCGCCACTTGGAGTGCTAGGAGGGCCAAGGGAGCTAAATCTCCACCCTGAGCTTCTCAGTTTACACTTTACCTTCAGCCGGGCCTCTGGGTTCCCCACCTGCCGTAGCCCGCGCGCCCGCGCGACATCGATGGACGACATCCAATATCTGCAGTAGGTAACTCGCAAGGGACCTAGGTACCCGACTCCGTATTTTCCACTACATCACATCACATCACATCTATCGTCGGCCTCTCCTTTTGGTGGCTTCGCCCCTTGGCGTTTTTCTTCTTTGCTTTCCAAGACCAATTTGACACTTTCTTGTCTCTTGTCTTGTCTGGTTCTTGTTCTGCTTCCTCCTCTCTTTCCCGCTTTGGACGAATCGGACGGGGAACGCAAAGCGACGCAACACAACGCAACGCAACTATCGGAGCACTTTGCTCTTATAGCTCGCTCGCCCTGCCCTCGCAACTTCTAACTTTTCACCTTCGCTTCGCCCTCTTCGGATATCTGATCTGCCTTATATATATGTTCATACCCAACCTGGCATCATTCGCTAGCTTCACCATCGATCGCAATTTACCATGAACTCTGCCTACCACCCGCCCGACATGTCGCAACGTTTGCCTGGTCCTGGATACTCCTCCAGCTTACCACCGCCTATCCACGTCTACCAACAGCATCAGCATCCTCCGCCATCTCTACCACCACCGAGCCAGCTTCACCATTCGTCTCATCCTCCTCCTCCTCCACCGCCGCCCTCAACTCAGCACCCTCACCACCAACACCCCCCGCAGCCACCACTGCCACCTCCTTCTTCTTCCCATTCGCTATCTTCGCATCAACACCACTCTCAGCCGCCGCACCACCAATCTCAACATCCGCCATACCCTCCAATTTCATACCAACAGCCTCACCCGAGTCAATACACACGACCTCAACCACACCAACAACTTCCGCCCCCTTCACGACACGATGAACCTCCTCCGCCTTCCTCGGAAGCATCCCCTAACGATCAGCCTGTTGATCCTCAATACGAACCTCAATCGTTCTCCAAGGTTGAAGAAGGCTCTGGTTTGAAATACAGGTTTGTCACCCCTTGTGTTCCCATGGTATGTCTTGGCCATTCTGCTGACACGGTTTTGTAGTCTCGAGGTGCAACAACAGCCCATACGTGCACGCATGTGTGGTTTTGGGGACAAGGTATGTTTGCATCCTTCTTGCTATTGAGTTCTGAGCATCCTTCTCACTGTTTCAACCCAGGATCGTCGCCCAATTACGCCGCCGCCATGTGTTCGCTTGGTCATATTTGATACCAACACAGGGAAGGAAGTTGATTATGTGTACGTTGATCTTCTTGCAGAAACTCGTAACATCTTGTTTAAACTAACATGATGTGTGTAGTAACCTTGATCATTCCATGTTCGTACTGTCGGTCGACCTCTGGGACAGGCACGGCGCTAAAGAAGTAAATCTGGTCCGATCTTCGACAGGGACGGGTGCTATGGCATCGTCAAATAGCTACCCATACTCTACCCTAGAGCCAGGTACACCTTCTTCGTATCAACAACAATCCCTGCCTCCAAGCCGTGAATCTGGATATGGTCAGACACAAGGGATGGGATACGGGCAGGATTACCCACCACCGGCACAGCAAAGCTATGGGCAAGGTTAGTGGGAAACAAAGCTGAAACACTCGCAAACAAACCCCCATCTGACACTGAAGTAGCACCGTCGTACCCGTCGAGCAGTTCTTATGGCCCGCCTCAGCAATACTTCCCGCGACACAGCGGTTATAGTGCCGATCCTCCCGCCCCTCCGCCAGGCGCTCCTTTCCGCAGTGGCTACAGCCAGGATCAGAATGCGCTTACTCGAATGGCAGTGGTGGGAGGTCAGCCTCAGGGGATGTTTACAAGGAACCTGATTGGCAGTTTGGCTGCGAGTGCATTCCGCCTCAACGACACAGAGAGAAAACCAGGTATCTGGTTTGTCCTGCAGGATCTGAGTGTTCGTACTGAAGGAAACTTTCGGTGAGAATGAGCAAATGACTATGACAGCTGATTTGTAATCGCTAACAATGGGTTGCAGGTTGAGGTTCTCGTTCGTCAACGTTGGCCGACCCGGAGGTCCCGGCGGCCCGGGAGCTAATGTGAACCAGGGCCGGGCACCAATATTATCGTCATGCTTCAGTAAGGAGTTCTCTGTGTACTCAGCCAAGAAGTTTCCCGGTGTGTGTGAAAGCACCCCTTTGAGCAAGACATTCGCGGGTCAAGGTATCAAAATCCCGATTCGCAAAGACACAAACATCAAGGGCGAAGGCGATGAGGACATGTACGACCAAAACTGAACATCTAACCAGGGCCCACTGGTCGTGGATGAATATCGCTTGGCGCCATATCGGTGACAGGAATTAGTTATCGAACCTAGATCTTTCAAAGGCATGATACCCGTAAGAGATGGAATACAAAAGGCATAGAGATTGGGGCAACGACTGTGGAGGAGAGGGCCAAGCCATAACTCTCATGGTGTAGGCTTTGCAGATACATAGCCAACAGGTATAGTGGTATCCGTAGATACGTGCAGTCCTTGTGAATCAAGGTGCGGTGTCATGAACTGCTGGGCAGAGATGCCAGCGTCGGCGTTTTGGTAATTGATTGTTATCGGGCATACTTTTTCGGCTTGCAATGTGTTGGTGATGTTGAGAATTGAATTTCACCAGCCAACAAAAAGTGTTTGAGGCTTAGTGTAATAGGTAGGGCAACGGGGTAAACAAGCAATCAAGCACTGATAAACATTATTCGCATTCTAGTAGAACTAGGGGCCCAAAATGCAAACGTCATCGTGCTCAGACAAGCTTAGCCATCAATTTCAGGGTCTTAGTGGTCTAATGATCGGCATGGGACAGCCCTACCAGACGAATACAGCCGACACAAAGCAATGTTTTGAGGTCATAAGGCTTGGTTGGATAAGCTCTAAGCTCCTGTACATGCAGGTTCTTCCCTGAAGTAGCTCCAGATGCAGATGCAGCTTCAAGCTGTTAGCCACCAGACAACCCAATCCGCCGTCTCGGGCCCTCAAAGAGGGGGCACGCCAGTACAAAAACGGCTGCAAAGCTGCGCTGAGAGTTTGCGCTTTAAACGGGAGCGAGCGCCGCTAGAGAAGTCGGAGTCCGGCGAGGGCGAGGGCGAAGGCAAAGGCGATGGCGAAGGAAGATGGGGCTCTGAATAGAATTCTCTTGGCAGTGAGAAGGAGGAGAGTTTCGGCCAACTTGCTCCCACTTGACCGAAGGACATGAGCTTGGAAAGTTGGAAGAGAAGGTTGTTGGAACTCTGTATTGTCATTGTGATGATGAATTTCATTCCAACCCTACATGATTCCTGCCTCCTCGACATTGTTGGTTCAGTACCTATGGATCATGTTGATATTATTGTGTGAAAGCCTATACCCGTTTGCAATTATTGGCCGGATCTTGTACGACATCACGAGAGGTTGAAATAAGATGTTGGCATTGAGATATGTGACGGACGAATAATCTCAAATTACTAGCATCAAGTGACCTTCAGCTGCGTCTGATCTAGAACCCCTTCGCACCTTAACAAAGCTTGTATTGACTTCGTACACCCAAAGTACCTCGCCAAGATCTGGGGCAGCACGAGGCCTTCAGAATTCATTACGCAACCAATATTGTATGACTGGACGTGGCTTCTTAGTGCAGTCACCAAGTGGAACCAGCAAACGGATACTTGCAACTACTTTGGCTTTACCTGGCCGAGCTTTAACTGAGCCTCACTCTTGGATGTACTAGGGTAGATGAAAGGAAGGGGTATTTCAGTCGAGAAGCCTGTAGCCTGAGTTTAGAATACGTTGAATTATGTGCAGCTGCAAGAAGCCCTGAAAACAAAGACTAATAGAGGAAGCTAAACTGCCAACGCCCGGCTGATGAGGTCCTCGCCTCACAATCCCATGGCCCAATTTCGGAGCGGCCTAGTAAGCGCAAGACCAGTCAGTTAGTCAGTCTAGGCCATGCGCTCGCTGGCTGGGCGGGAAAAAAGGCCGCACCACCTATCGAAGAAAAGAAAAAATCTTTGCCGTCCCCTGTTTTGTTGATCATGGGATCAAGTCTTGGACAGGGCAGGGGAAAATTTGGAAGCAAGTAACGACATCACAAGGGGACTTGGCACTGAGTTAAAAAGTGTGACCCTCCGCATTCTACGAATGTCCATTCCTTTGTATCAGAATTGTTATTCCTATCCTTTGTCATTGAAATCCAAGTGTTGAAGGAAATAGTCTTTTGATCGTATACTTCACATACCTTTCTCAGTCTATCCAACAACAACCCCTGAAGTCACTCACTTACTAGTTTGATCGTCGCTCACTCACAAGCAACGACAACGTCTCGAACTATCTCAACCGCAACAACTTTTGCACTCTCGCTATCTTGTTACTACAAAGATGCTCGCTTCACACGGTCGAGGCGGCGCTGGCAACATGGCCGACTCAGCCCACACAGAAAAGACAGACCCCAGCAAGCTCCAGACTCCTGTCCTTAAGGGTCCTGTCGTAACCACCGGCCGTGGTGGTACAGGCAACATGGCCAAGAACGACGATCCTCGAGAGACTCGCAAGCGCCAAGATGTCGAAGCGTAAGCTCTCAACCTCAGCAATTCAGCCTTTTGTTTTTGGATATGTTTACTAACTGAAGACAAAGCGTCCCTCGACGTCCTTCCTATGGCACCCAATACAGTGGCCGCGGTGGCGCTGGCAACATCTTCAAGGACAAGGAGACTGAGTTGGCTCGCAAGGCCAGCAACGATGGCGCCATCACTGACGACGAGGAGCCCAAGTCTGCCAACTCGCCCACTGCTGGTGGCGAGTCACTGGCTCAGAAGGGCAAGAACTGGCTCTTTGGCAAGAAGGTTTAAGGACTACCAAGGTCCAAGTCTCGAGTCTCATTCCAAGAGATCCAACGTTTCATCTTCGCTGCTATTCTGTCTGGTCATTTTAAAGCTTGGTGTTTTGGCGCCTTTGACCTCCAAAGGAGGGGTCCGGTCTGGCTAGTCATTTATGAGAAAATGGGTGTGGATCGCGTCAATGGGTGCGCAGATGATACAAAAAGGAGGAAAAGTAAAGATACCATACCACGAATTCAATGATATGCAAAGAGAGTCAATTTTTTCAGTGCTTTGACAATGCATGCTGTTTTACTATTTTACACCTTTGAGTCTATTCTTCAGAGCGCCTATCTCCGATACCTATCCTGCTTTTTTTTTAATCTCGTTGCAATACTTAGCGGTTTAGACATGTGATATTTTATATAACACATCTTCAACACGATACATATTGGGGCTGTTAGTTCTTCTTGGTGAGACGATGAATCTCTTCAAAATAGTGCTTGAGGTGATCGGGATTCACGCCGGGGGTGATTCCTGTGTCAATTAGCCGCTATTCGTTTGTCATGTATCATGGGCAACTTACCGTGGCCTAGGTTAGCAATCCAACCCTTGTTGCCGACCCAGAAACCTTCAACCATCTCCTCGACAGCCTTTGTGATAGCCTCCTTGGTACCGTACAGCACACCGGGATCAGCATTGCCCTGGAACACAATGTTTCGGTCGCCACGGATCTTGACGGCCTCCTTGGGGTCATGCAGCCAGTCCATACCGACCACATTGTAACCCAGGTTGCAGGCAGAGTTGAGGGCGTACCAAGCACCCTTGGGGAATACGGTCATGGGCACCTTGTCCAGGCCGAGACTCTGGAGCTTGGCGGGAAGCTTCTCTGCGATTTGCTTGAGGTAAGGTTCTGAGAATTGACGGTAAGAGGAAGGACCAAGTTCTCCTGCCCATGAGTCGAAAACCATCACCAGCTATAAAAGCATGTGAGTCGATTTCAGTATCCGTAGTACCTGCGCTTCAGCTGTTTCTTACCTGGGCACCGGCCTTGACTTGCAGAGCCAGATGATCCACACAGATATCGGCAATCTTGGCCAAAAGCTTCTTCGCCTCCTCGGGATACTTGTAGATCCATGTCTTGACCTGCGCGAACAGCTTAGTGCCGCCACCCTCGACCATATAGCAGAACAGGGTCCAAGGAGCACCGCAGAATCCAATCAGCGGCACTTGGCCCTCGAGCTTCTGGCGCGTCAGGGTGATGGCATCGTATACGTAGCCGAGCTCAGCCGCAACGTCGACGTCCTTGGCAAGCACCTCGCTATACTGTCCGTCGTCGGGGTTCTGGAGCGGGTTGGGGAAGTGCGGGCCCTTCTTATCAACCATCTCGACAGTCATGCCCATGGCCTGAGGGATAACAAGAATATCGGAGAAGATGATAGCGGCATCGATCAGGCCTGCAAAACGGCGGACGGGCTGGAGGGTGATTTCTGTTGCAACTTCGGGGTCACGGCAACATTCGAAGAAGTCTCGTTTACCCTTGGCTTCGTGGTACTCGGGGAGGTAGCGGCCGGCTGTCAATCGAAACTGTCAATCTTGTGCACCGTTGTTAATATGTTCCAATTTCATTCTCACCTTGTCGCATCACCCACATGGGCGGACGCTCAACGGTCTGGCCTAAGTCGCAACACAGCAAGTCTCAGTATAACTTTCCCAATGAGTCTCACAACTGAGGCGCGGATAACCCACCCCACGCTGTGCGAAGCAACAGATCATTCTTGAGAGGCGCAAAATCCTGTGACATTGTGACTGAAGAAGTAGAAGTGGTCCGGTAGTTCAGGAATAACTGCAAGTTACAGATTGGGACCTTCAAAAAGATGTTCCATTTAAACTAGACTAGAAGTACCCCGCCAAGCAACTGCCCATTTGGAATCATAGTGGAGGGGTCCTGCCGTCACCAGCCAGGAGCTCCAGGTTGGCAGATTTCGTTCCAAACCGGCTCGGTAGGTACCCTAGGCCTGCTCCACCGCTGTCGGTCTTCGGAGGTCAGGACGGACCGACACGCTGTCATTACGACCAAGCAAGCCAGCGCGTGGATAGCTTCATTCGAGACACAGAGCTATTCCCACGACATTGGCCTGATTATTACCCCGTCTAAAGACATCACACGGTCAACTGAATATAACAAGAGCACTCCGTCTATATCCGCGACAATGCCTTCCGAACGCGAACTTCAAATCAGCCCTATTGTTCCTGAGTCGGTGGTCCATAACACAAAGGTGGGTTATTCTTGACATCGCTATATCCTGCGACGTACTGCTTGTCCTGTGAGTTCTGTTGGCTAACCTGTTGTATGCAGGCTCTCTCCAATCTTCACAGTCTCACTGCATCTCTCTTCGGAGTCACCGCTGGCGTCCTTGGTCTCGAATCATACTACGGCTTCCTTATCTACATCGTCTTCTCTTTTATCACCACCTTCCTCTTCTACTTCCTCAAGGTTGCTCCCGAATCGCTTCCCAAGGGCCACGCTCCTCTTGACCCTTCCCGGTTTTTTCGCGGCCTCTTCGATTTCTGGGTTGGCGGCATATTTAATGGAATTTCGGGCTTTGTCTTGACATGGACATTATTTTACGGCCTAGTTAGGGCATAGGTAGCAGCATCATGCATGTATTTACGTAAGGCGTCTTTGGAGTTGCGATGAGAAACCTTTGGAAATGACGCTGTGACGTCTGAGAACAAACTGTATTTCGAAACATGTCATACAAAAAAATCAAGCTAGAAATACCCGCTGGCGGTTCATCCTCTTAAACAAAAAACCAGCACGCTCAAATGATTAATCAACGATCTCAACAACCTTACCAACAAACCCCTCTAATCCAGATCTATCCTGACTTCCCCCTTCTAACAATACAACTCGCGAACCCATCTCTATCCATTCTCGATGATGTAGCAGCTCTAAGCCCATCTCAACCCCATCCTTGGTTTGATCAGGTTCCCTCTCACTATTTGACTCGAGATCATCGTTGAGGTTGAATATCTCCTCCATCTCATCTGCTTCCTGCATGTTTGTTCCCCATCCTCTATCTTGACGGGATATACGACGTACGCGCGCCACCGTACGAATACTAGCGATGTAAATGTTTACAAAGGAGCCGACTGGCAGGGTTTGGGTATCCAGATCGTCGAAAATAGCTGTGAACCCGCTTGCAGCTTGCAGTTTCAACCCAGTGTCAGCCATGTGCTTTGAAGGGATTGCCAAGATCATGCCACGACGTATTCGAGGGATTCCAATCGCGATGTTCCAGTTTGAGCTGTCATTCCTAGAACGACTCGAACGTGGCTGGAACCTGAGGCCGATTGATCCGGCCTGTCCAGCTTCGAGTGTCAGGACTGGAAGTCTCAAGTTGTGTATGCTGGAGATTTGGGCTTCGTGCCATTCCCCTGTAATAGTCGACGCAGACACGGCATTCTTCATCGCGATACGTGCCAGTTCTACCGAAGACGGGTGTGAAGCAGAAAGCCCATAACTACCAGGGGATTGTCTATCCTCCAGCGCCAATTCACGAAGTACTTCATCGTCGTCCGATGGAAAAGGCCCAATAACAATCTTGTCCCCAATAGAAAGTCGCCCAAACCTGAGGTATCCCAACACCACAATACCTGGTTTGGCCTGTTCCCCAGGATTACAGGCCAAGCTGCTATAAGATTCGGATAGACTCAAGGTGTGGTCAATATGAAAGAGGCACTTAGGCTGCTCCGGATTCAACGCCATTCCTACGTAATCTCGAGCAGTTGGTGGAGGTGGCAATGGCAGATTCTCCAAGAGTGCATGCAACAAACCGATCCCGTTCCCCTTGACGGCGCTGGTAAATGCTATTGGAACATACTCCGCCATGTTTTCGCTCTCTGAAATTTCTTTAAATAAGTCTTTGACTTTGGCGGAGTCATCTTCCGGTACTCGATCCGTATGCTTCCACTCCTTCTGGTCAGGTCGCAGGATTTTAGGTTTCCTTCCAGCGTCTTTAATGGCCGACAAAATTTTGTTGGTGGTTCTGGGTAGGCTCTTCTTTGTCGCGAGGTCGAGCTTGGTAATTACAACAGCTAGGGGAATGCCCAGGTTGAGTGAAAGCGTCAGGTGTGCTTTGACTAAATCAACTCCACCAGTTGCCACTCCCAGAACATCTTGTGTTGATGGCGTCGTCCCATAGGTCTTGGGCGCTACCTCGGTATCATCTGCAGCCAGACACAAGATGATCCAGTGTGGCGCCCAGTTCATCAGCCCACGAAGGACTGTGCGGCGATATCTTGGATGACCAGCGGAATCGGAGACGAAGACCAGACGGCCACCTTCAGAACGATCGTGTATATCAACCCAAGACTCAATATTTCCATGACTGTAGTTAAGAATCGACCCATCTTTGTAGCCAATGAGTTCCTGGGCTATTGAGCTGGTTACTCCTGTGACCATTTCGTGCCGATGCTTGAGCAAACTAAGTCGACTATTGCCACGGCCATTGTCTAAGGCGCCTGAGGACAATGTTCCCAGTAAGCTTGACTTGCCTGAAGTGGTCGGTCCAGTGAAAGTGACTCTCAATTGCGGCGTCATCGAACTACCACGACTAGGCACATCCATACTCTCGGTTGTCGACAGCTCGTTCCTGTAAGATTTGTCTCCCCCAGCGGCGGTCTCCGTAAAGCCAAGGTTTGGCTTGACCTCTGCTTCAGCAACCCACAGTTTACCGCTTCTGATAACCTCATTTGGTGAGGTTATAAAGCCGTCAACTATTTCCGTGGATTCGGCCCATTCGCAGTCGCCGACTACGACTCTTACACGAACATCAACAGTGCATCCTAAGCTCGCTGCCATGACTCTCAACGTTGCAAGACTCTCTTCCATCTCATCATTGGTGAGACCGACAAGGTTACCGTCATCGGCAACACCTATTTCGTATATCGCCCCCCTAGACTCCTCCAAACCTGGAACAAGTTTGTTCAACTTGACAGGTGCTGTGAGATCGACATTGTCGTCTGGAAGTCTAGGGAGAGCCAGTTCCTTTGAGCTGGATGCATGATATTGGGACGACTGTTGTAGTCTCCATAAGAGTTGGGTCGTCAAATGTTGAAGCCTTTGTTGACGAGGCTGGCTAGAAGCAGCAGGAGAGGGGGCTGAGGGCTTGGCCAGTCGAGCATGGCGCGACTTGCCAGCGGTGCTCATGCTCTTGAAGAGCCTTCTAGGCCGAAGAAGAAGGTGGAGCTTGTATTCTATAGGACCTTCTTGTGGCTCGGCCTCGAGTTTGGTGAGTCCATACTCCGAAAGTAGTCCTGATTGGAGTTGCAGAGTTGATGTCGAAGCCTCTGAGCCCACGCCACGGCCATTCTCGTCCTTGCTCGACTCTCTTAGCTTCTTCCAAGGAGAGTGAACCCTTGGAGGGTCAGGATCGTAAGTGAATACTGAAGCCATAGTTACGCTTCTGTTGATGGAAAGCTTCCAAGTGGGAAGCGAGGTCAGGTCTATTGATAGGAAGATATCGAGTAATGATTCAGGATGGGATATGATAACAGAGCGAGATATCTAGTAGCAAGAAAAGGGAATGCGAAGTTTATTCGGATTATCATCTTGTTGGTTCTGTTGAAAGGTGTTGTGAGTTGTTTCAAGAGTGCGGTGATAATGGATCGATCACGACTCTGAGAAGGCTGGGTTGAGGCGGTCAGTTGCCAGCTCAGGAGACAAAAAGCATGACGTCGATTAAGAGTAGGGTATCTGCGATGTAAATAGGTTCGGCTGGAGTTGGGATTGAGATTAGGATCGGGATGAAAGAGGTGACACCATTTTGATGAGTCTACGGCAGTCAAGTGAAATCAAAAGTCTATCTTGGGAGCTGCTGACTGAACCAGAACGGGAGCGAGTCAGAGGTGATACATCGGCCAGGCGACCAATCATGAAAGCTTCAAGAGAAACCTGGTATAGGTACCATGGATGATCGCCTCAATGGTCCTTAAATCCATCCATTAGCTGTTGTTTCGGGCTCTCGGCGATGTAGGCGGGGTCTTTAGCGGGTACCATCAGTGGATCAATGGAGGCCACTCTGGGGTATAGGTACGTAGGTAGGTTGCCCGCTTCAGAAGGCCCCAAAAACAAAGAAACCTTAGGGGCTAGAATATGAGTATTTGCAAAATTCCTCATGGCGTTATTGCGGTGACTTGATCAAGACAATAGGCCCCGCCGTCGAGTACTCGGAAGATCTGCGGTCTTCAGAGTAGGGCTGATTCTTACACTTTCTCTAATTCGTGAATCACCAGCCAAACCTTTCGAAAATGAGTCCAACCTTCTTTTTACAGACTACTGCAAGCTCTTAGAAGTGGACCTTCATGGTGAGCACCTGATGTTTTCTAAATTGCAGCGATCATTGAACAAAATGAATAACATACCTACCTAGATATAGTTGATACTAGGAAGGCGTGCATTCACTACAGATACCTAACGAGAACCTTATCGTTGAATTCGCCATCGTTGAGTCACTTAAAAGTCTTACCCTGCATCACTCTTACACTGCTCTCTCGGCTGATGACCACAACTCATCGGTATCCTCTTCTCAAACAATGATCCAATTAAGTCATAGTCTAGAAGAGTTAAGACCAGCCCCATGTCCGTTTGTTATCTCGAACAGTCCCCATCGTATGAGACAAATTGCTCAGTATTCATTCCAATGCCTTTCTGGAACAAGCTTTGTGGAATCTAAGTCAACCATTGTCCATCAGGCCCCACACGTGAAACTATGTTGATACAGGAGTTTCGTTTATTAATACCCGTTAAACAATGGCTCGGCTTACTTTTGTTTTTATGCGAGCTACCCTCAAAGCTTATGCCTCACTTCAGCGAAGACAAACCTCACACGGAGCAAGTTCTGCAGCATTCCGAAGGCTCTAAGCTGACTAGACCTATCTGTAAACGTCGGCGCCGCCACGGGCTGACGCAAGAAAATCGCTGAGCCACTCCCTCGGGATAGTAGCCACGTACATACATGCCTCGCTCGTGAGAAGTTGTATCTTCAGTTTTGAAAGAGTCTTATGATGCGTTGTCTGGTGCTGCAAGACCTGAATGGTCACCTGGAAAATGTCTACCCATAAAACAAATATATCCAAGAATTCAGGGACTTGCATGTAGGGGTTTTAGGTTGCGGCTGCAATATGCAATCTGCAATACCGGGCAGGGGCTGGAATGGAACTAAGGGTCCAGGCGTGTGTATCCGTACATTGAACTTCAGGCGCTTGTCGGGCGCCTATTGCACAGCAAGAAAATAAGTGCCTTGCGCATCCAAACCTTCCAGGCTCTGTCAGTCTTGGATTAACGAGCGTCTGATCCATCCCCGAAACGATACCTAAATTAATGGGTTAGTAGCCACGCCACTACGTGCGTCCACCCCATGATAAAAGGTACATGGAACGTAGGTTACAGTCAGGCATAGTTTTCCATTAGGTACCTTATACGGGGACCTGGGGGGTCACCGCCCACCAGGCTACCTCAATCGAATGGATGGAAGGCCCGCATCAATCCACTGGCACCTAAAGTTAGCACTCAGGCACTACAGGTAAGCACTCTCATAAGGCAGCGCTACCGTCCTCTTCTCCTTTCAGCTTCTTACTCTTGTATTTCACATTCTCTTTTCCTGTCAAGACTGCCATAATTTCCTCGAACATCATTCCAATTTCGCTTCATACACATTCAACACATTCGGCCATGAAGAAGTTTGGCTTTGGAAAGAAAGGCGACGACGGCGAGGATGCCAGCCGCCACGCTCTCTTTGGTCGCAAGAAGTCGTCTCAACTCGTCTCCTCCGATAACCCCTACGCCAAACAAGGCGGCAAAGATCCATACGCCGACGATGCGAAATACGCCAACGTAACTCCTTACCAGCAAGCCCGCGCTGGCGTCAACAACGCTCCTGGAGGCCCCGGAGGTCCTGGCGCCCAGTCTTACAATGCTCCCTCTCCCTCTCCTGCCCAAGGAGGCCACAGCCCTCAACCCCCGAGCGGATACGGTGCTGATCGATATGGATCCGGCGGTGGTTACGGCGGAAACCGATACGGCGATGCTGCCCCACAGAACCGATATAATAACGCTGGCCCGGCTCCTGGTGCAAGAGGTCCTGGTGGCTATGGTGGTTTTGGCCCCAGCGAACCTGACAGCAACCGAGATAACTTGTTCGCTGGTGCTCAGGAACGTCAAGCCCAGAAGCAGCCCGCCACCAATGAACCACAATCAGGAGCCGCTGGTGGCTCGTATGGTGGTTACGGCGAGGAGCGCGAGTTGACGGCTGAGGAGCAAGAAGAAATCGAATATCAGTCTATTCTTGCCGAGAAACGACAACTTCAGCAGGACAGCGCATCCTCAGTTAACCGATCAGTGCAAATGGCTCGACAAGCTAACGAAGTCGGCCGAGCCACCCTTGCTCGCCTGGGAGCTCAGGGCGAGCGTCTGAATAACACTGAAAAGCATCTTGATCTGGCTGCTAACCAGAACAAGATCGCCCAGGATCGGGCGGCTGAACTCAAGACACTCAATGGCAGCATGTTCGCCGTTCATGTTAGCAACCCCTTCACTTCCAAACAGCGCAAGTTGAAAGCGGACGAGGAAGTTATGACGCGTCACCGAAACGAACGAGAACAGCGAGAGGCAACTCGCCGTGACGGTTTCCAAGCTAACCAGCGCATGGAGGGCAATTTCAAAGAAATAGGCGGCGCTGCCAGACCACGACAGCAACCCCGCAAGAAGGACTACGGCAAGTTCAACCTAGATGATGAAGAGGGAGCGGATGAACTGGAGGATCAGATCGACGACGGTATCGAAGAACTCTCAGGACAGGTGTCCATGATGAACATGGTCGGTAGAGCCATTGGCAAGGAGGTTGACACACAGAATAAGCAGATCGATCGAATTATGAACAAGGCAAGTGACCCGTTCCATAATATTACCAACATGATCATATTACTAACATTCAAAACAGAGCGATGCTGTTGATGATGCTACAAGAATGAACCGAGAACGCTTGGCCCGTATCAAGTGAGGGCTTATGCACAATATGACGATGGGATAGAACTCGTTAGGATAGGAAGAACGAGCGCATTCAGATTTAATTGGCCCTTTTGAGGCACATCCACCAAATAATTGATGGTCAGTCCTGCTTTGCTCTTGTTCAAACATATAAGCCAAGTAAAGGATATGATTCTCAGGGGTATGGTAAGGGATATATGTATGCAATGAAAACGAAACTTCTTTCAAACACAACCCATTAGTATGGGGGTTATTCCTTCAAAAGTTGATATGTTGTGTTCTCTGTACTTGATATAATTAATTACCTTACATCACACTCAAGGCCAGTTCGACCGGCTTGACGGCTTTATTGAGCTACCCAACGCAGTATGCATTAGTACTTACCTATGAGATGATGAATCTCAGCCCAGAGGGAAACTATACTCGATGGATTCGTCTTGGCCAGGATTTGTTGAGATAAGCAGCTGGTGTTGAACAGGTAATACTATGTAAGCTATCTGTGTGATACCGTGAACCTTAACGAATTTATTGTTGTGTTACCCGGCAATCGCAAAATTGTTTCAAATCGTCAAAAGTAAAACACTGTATCTTCTCTACACAGCAGCCCAGGACCACTGCTTGGAAGAGATATTGTATCAGACAATAATCTGAGAACCTCATAAGTGATCTCTGAATACATGCTGGTGTTCGTGGATTGTCTGTCTATAGCTAATAGGGGCGTGGAACCCGGCAGTTTCTTACATTTTTTCACCTTATCTAGCCCAGGATTTAAACGTCTTTAATTATTCTCAAGAGTGTTTTAAATCATATGAGTGGAGAATCACACAATTCCCATACTAGAAGACGATAATTTATACAGATTCTACATTTCTGTGTCATTACGTTAAATAGATGACTACCTACCTACCTACGTACCTTAGGTAGGGGACGTACAGTGTTCGGATTTTCGGCACTGTGATTCACTGACAAACTTCACAGAAAATTTCACCCGTTCAAGTCATAGCCTTCAACGCAAATCAAACATCTACATAATGACGACGGAGAACTCCGCTCCTCCGGCCAAGAGGAGAAAAACAAAGACCAAAGACCCAAATGTTATTACAATAGGAGGGAAGACCATTTCCCTCGAAGGATACCTCACTGCACCTGCACCCAAACCAGAGAAAGTTGCGCCTCCCACAACTCCAGCTGTCGCTGCTGAGCCAGAGAAAGAGGAAAAGGAGAGAAAAGAAATTCATCTTTCTGAAAGGCCCAGAAGAAGCTTTAAAGACCGCCAAAATGAGAAGTCGCGAAGTCGGGAGGACCCAAAGTTGCTCAAGACACGCAGACAGCTTCCAATATGGCAATATCGCGAGGAGATCCAGCAGGCGCTGCGAAAGTCTGGCAGCGATGTTCTTGTTTTAGTGGGTGAGACAGGTTCGGGAAAAAGCACACAGGTCCCCCAGTTTCTCTACCAGGAGCCTTGGTGTAAACGCCAAAAACTCAAGATTGCTGGTTCAGATGATGAGATTTCCGTGGGCGGTATGGTCGCCATTACGCAGCCCCGAAGAGTCGCTGCGACAACTTTGGCCCACCGAGTTTCTCAAGAAGCCGGCACACCGCTAGGAAAGGGACGACAAGACGGCCTGGTCGGTTATTCAGTTCGATTCGATCACCAGGTTCCAAAGGGATCAAGGATCAAGTTTTTGACCGAGGGAATGTTGCTCCAGGAATTGTTGCGAGATCCTAATCTTCGAAATTACAGCGCTATCGTGGTTGATGAAATCCACGAGCGAAGTCTCGATGTTGATCTACTGGTTGGATTTCTCAAGCAGATTCTTGCTAGTGACTTATCTGACCGTGGTGGCATTCCCCTCAAGGTGGTCATCATGAGTGCGACAGCAGACGTCGAGGGCATCCAGGAGTTTTTCAAGGACGTTCGGCCCAAGAAGGAAGGCGAGGAGACGCTTCAGGTCCTCAAGATCAAAGGACGACAATATCCTGTTACGGTTCATCATGAGCCACGACCTGTCCCCGATATCCAGGATGCGCTCCTAAAAACGATCTATAAAATCCACTTGCAGGAGCAACTCCCTGGAGATATTCTCGCTTTCCTGACAGGTCAAGAGGAAATTGAGGCGGCGCAAAAGCTGATCGAAGAATACGCGGCAACCCTAGCCTCAAATGTACCCAAGATCAAGGTTTTCCCCCTGTACGGTCAGCTATCGATGGACGCGCAACGCGAAGCTTTCCTACCAGTCAAGGCATCTTTTACTCGAAAGATTGTGCTGGCGACAAATATTGCCGAGACATCGGTCACTGTTCCTGGAGTCAGGTATGTGGTGGATTGTGGCAAAGCCAAGGTGAAGCAATACCGAGCGCGACTAGGCATGGAATCCCTCCTCGCCAAACCCATTTCCAAATCGTCTGCCGTGCAAAGAACTGGTCGTGCCGGGCGAGAGGGCCCCGGTAAATGCTTCCGATTGTACCCAGAGGCGGCCTTCAAGACTCTGCAAGATTCTGATCTTCCAGAGATCCTCCGCAACGATGTACTAGGAGCAGTCCTAACCATGAAAGCGCGCGGAATCCAGGATGTTCTTGCTTTCCCCCTCATGGATCCACCAGAAACAGAAGCCATCGAGAAGGCTCTGATCCATCTGCATTTCCTGGGTGCGTTGAATGATGACGGCAGCATCACAACAGTTGGTGAAACCATGGCCCGCTTCCCTATTTCTGCACCGCTGGGAGCTGTGATTCTTGCTGCTGTCAATCCTGAGTTTGACTGTCTGATCGAAGCAATCGACATTATCTCATGCATCACTTCTGGAGAGGATATTTTCCTGAGTATCCAATCTGAAGAAGCCCAGGAAGAGGTAGAAACTTTCAGAAAAGAGCTTCAGCGCCGCGAAGGAGATATCATCACGTATCTCACTACCATCCAACAGTACACGGCGGAGAATGCAGACAGGGTGAATTGGTGCAAACAACGAAAGATCAACATGCGCAACATGAAACAGGCCTTGAACATCAGAAGGCAGCTTCGTGGTATGTGTCTCAAAGAGAAGTTATTGGAAGAGGCCCCGCCAGCCGATCCCCAGCCATTCGTTCCCATCTCTCCAGAACGTGCTGAGCAAGTCCTCAAGTGCTTCCTACGGGGCTTCGCTCTCAAAACTGCTATGTTGGCACCAGACGGGAGCTTTGTTACGGTTCAAGGCAAGCACGTTGTTGCCATCCATCCCGCCAGCGTATTGCATGGTCAGAAAAAGGAGGCCATCATGTTCCTCGAGCATGTTTATACCAACAAAAACTACGCCAAGAAGGTCAGCTCTATTCAGGCGGCGTGGATTGCTGAGGCTTTAGAGAAGTAGGCAATCGCACAACAAGGTATATAGAGGCATGGGTCAAGAAGATAAAGGCATAGTATAAATTATTACTTAATCAATTTCGCTACATATATCACCTACATTATCCTGTGATCAGTCGCGACCGAGCTATTGAAATTTAGATAGTCTTGTAAGAGCAGGAGTTAGTTAGTGTTATACAAAGATTGCTGTACAATGGTTCTAAATGGGATCTAGGATATGTCTATGGATCCTGCTCGCCACCTTCTTTATCTCTAGCTTGAATAGCCTGCATCAGCTCATACAATTGCTGTATTTGCTCATCTGTTAAGTTGTTAGTGACCATCCTCACGACGATACTCAGTCTCACTCACCACTCATCTTAGACAGCTTCTGCTCATCCAACTTATCTCCCACCCATTCATCTCCCTCAATCTTTTGCGCATACATCTGCCACTCGGTCAAGAAGCCAATCTGATCATCGGTTAACATATGGCTCCATTGATGCTATCTCGCAGGAATTACATACCAGATGTGCCGGGTTGTCCACCTTTCTGTGCGCTCTAAACTCAGCCTTGATGTACTCGTCTCCAAGCAGTCTCATCTCAGCAGGTAGATGTTTGCGATGCGCACGGAAAAGACGACGATACAAGGGGATGGGAGGGAGCAGGGCCGTGGGGTTTGCCTTCAATCCGCGCTGAGTATTGGCTGCTGATGCCAGCCTCATCAGTGATTGACGCATTATGGAGTGAGAGATTGAAGATTTATATGAGATTATGTAAAATTTATGTATAGAAATAAAGGTTCGACTGTAGTGGCGTTGATAGCTAAGAATAAATCGTCAAAGTTGATGACGGACAGAATCGCGGGAGTTGACGAGATTCTCAAGGCACAGTGTCCGGCACATTATCACTACCACCTCTAAAGCCCCACTACACAGTGCACACACTCGCAGCTTTTCATGCCTAGGTACCTAGTACCTATCAAAGTCTTCGAGTCCTTCACATAGAAAACAAACAAGTTGTATAACTTCACTCACCATGTCTTTCTCATTTGGCTTCGCCGGTGACGATATATCCGACGACGAGCAGGCTCCCTCTGTTGTCAAGCCTGACCCTACTCCCGCTTCCACCAGCAGCGCATTTCCTGTTCCTGGCAAGCCTCAGCTCCCACCAACCGTGCATCAACTGTCCGATCTTCTTGCTCAACTACCGTCCAAGATCGCTTTCAGTCTCCTAGGTGTTACGCTCGACGATGGTACCACCATACAATTGCCGCGGAGGGAGTTGTGGGACGTGAGAGTGCAGCTGATGGCAGAGGAGGAAGATGTTGCTGGTGCGCAGTCTGAGGGCCTGGGCAGTCATGATGTGAAGACGGGTGTTTATGAGGGCGGTTTCAAGAGCTGGGAAAGCAGTGTTGACCTTGTCAAAGTGCTGGCTGCTAACAAGGCTATATCTGCGCTAGAGCAGAGGCCTTTCCGAGTTATGGAGGTATGTAAAATTGACTTGGATGTGCAATGTGCTATATCTAACCCCTTCGCCAACAGCTTGGATGCGGTACTGCTTTGCCATCCCTGGCCGTTTTCCAATGGGCCATGACCTCAGCGTCAGAAAAGGAACCTCTGTCTCTGATCCTTGCGGATTACAACCCTTCCGTTCTCCAACTAGTCACTCTTCCCAACTTCATCCTCTCATGGGCCCTAAACAACTCTCAGTTGCCCGCTCTTCAAGAAGCCTTCTCAATCGAGGGAGAAGTCGAGCTTGGCCCTGATGTTCTCGCTGCTTTCCAGCAGTCTCTCGTGGAATCGAACGTCACGCTCTCTTTTGTGTCTGGCGCTTGGTCCCGGGATTTTGTCGATCTAATCTATACCCTACCTTGCGGAAACGGCCAGCCAAGCAGCACACTGCTTCTCGGTGCAGAGACAATCTACTCTCCGTTCGCGCTTCAGGCCTTCCTTGAAACTCTTTTCTTAATTCTGGAGAAAGAGCGGGATACTGAGGGCAGTGAAGCAGGTGCGTATATAGGAGCGAAACGCCTGTATTTCGGCGTGGGCGGTTCGCTGGATGACTTCATCGACAAGGCACGGCAGAAGGGGGCCAAGGTAGAGCAGTTAAGAGAAGAGACAGAGGGGGTGCGACGTGGTGTCGTTCAGTGTGTTCTAGAACACACATAAACAGCACAAACTTTACACAATAACCAAAACACGATATCAAGTAATCTGTACATTTCTGAACTCTACATAAAAGAGCAAGATGATATTTACTAAAAACAATATGGGTATTTGCCGCCCCTAAAACGCCGTTACTAAGGCGTGAGCCAATTGCAGGAAGGAACCTCAAAGTTCAGGCAAGCACTCCAGCAGAAGTACCGTATCTTGCCTGCCAAGATGCGTGACTGTTTCTGACACTACTTGCTCTTCTTCTGGAACTTCTCAGCACAAACCGGACAGTACCAAGTCCCGTTTGGCTCGCTCTTGAGTCCAACACAAGACCAGTGAAACCACTCGTAAGGACAATTATCGTTGTCGCACGCCACCATATCGCCGTAGCTAACGTTATGGCAAAGGCAATACTTCTTGTCGTCACCACCCTCTTCGTCATCATCATCAGCATCTCCTAGAATATCATCACCGTCAACATCCTTGCCATCCGCTACAGGCGTACCTCTTGACCGACCATCAGCGCCTTCCTCGTCTTCCCCACTGCCACTGTCGACATCAGAAAGCTCACTATCGTTCGTTGCCGCAGGCGAGTTCCTATTCGAGGCCTTCTTCACTCGTGACAAATTCGACTTATGTGGGATCTTCTTCCGAGTCCCGCCGGTGGGTGTACCGCGGCGACTGTTACCCAGTCCTATCGATTTGACAGAGCCAGCTCTTGGGCCCGCGCTACCCGCTCTAGCAAGACCAGACCCTCCGACTGTACTGCCCTTAGGAGTGCCCGGTCCGAGTGAAGAATGTCTTGCCAAGCCACTTGATGCAGTTGATACTGTTCCTAAAGCTGGGTTCACGCGAGGGGCACGCTTCGTTATGGGTCCTGCGGAACCTTCTCTTTGTCTATTCAGAATTATGCTGGCTGCTGGTGTTGCTGGGGCGGACGCGGCGTGTTGCTGGGCCTGAGCATGACGGACATTCGGATGATTCGGAAGTCGGGCTAGTGTAGGATTGGACGATGCTTGCGCAGCGGCAAGGGGGGTAGAAGGGCCGGCGGCAGTCGTCATATGGCTCGCTGGATTGATAGCGCGGATCGAAGGGGCTGTGTGGTTTGCTGCGCTCGGTCGGAGCAAAGAAGGGACTTCGTCGGGATCGGTGAAGCCAGGTTCTGCTCGGTCGTAAAGCAACTTGATTTGAACATCCAAGTTTCGCAAATGTTTGTCTACTATGAGCTGCATCTTCTGGCACAATGCGATCTTCTCTTGTGATAGTTGGTCGGCTCGCACGAAGTTCTCTCGAACCTGCGCCCGAAGCAGATCCTCCTTAGGGTTTGGCTCATGGCTCCCATTCGTCTTGATCCATTTCTGTATCTTTCCGTCACGGTCCTCGATTGTACGTATACACTCGCTGTATTGACGGTCCTTGTCGGCAACCTCTTCTTGCATGAAACGGATCTCTTCGGGGAGGTTCTGGACACGGTTGATCCAGTCGTCGAGGATCAAGCCGGGGTCGAGGGGTTCGGCTTGAGGCATCCTCTTGACGAAGTCAATGGACAAGTCGTCTCTAGGCATGATTGTTAATGATGGGAAGGTCGCGCGGCAAGTGCTAAGAGAGAAATGTGACAGCGTCGAAGCCCTCGAGACCTATAATGCAAGCCAAACAGATGTGCGACACTATGCAAGGCCACAATGGAAGCAGATGAAAATAAGCAAAAAGGATAGCCAAGCAGACGCAGACGATCTGATGGTTCTGGCCTAGTCGAGACAAGGCAAGGCACGACAAGATAAGGACACTGAACCCAAAGTGGTCCGATCCGGCGGATATAAATTCGATGCCAAAACTGCAGAGGGTAGAGTATAGTAGAGTAGAGAGGCCGAGTAAAGTAGAATAGAATAGAAGGGAACAGAGTAGAACAGGGGTAGGGTGTGGTTATCGTGAGCAAACTGCAAAACAGTATGCGATAGAAATGGATGGATGGATTGATTGGTTTTGGTCCAAGATGAAGATGAAGTAACCAAGTTCAAAGAAGAACGCAGAGAGCAACTCGACATGAATGACTCGGCTCGGCTCACCTCGATACCCACTTCCTCGCTTGTCCTTTCTTTTTGACGTGAGAGAAGTGGAAGTCGCGGTGCTCTGCTCTGCTTTGCTCGATCACAGCAGCCGCGAACGTGTTCTCCTTGTGGGCGCTTTCTTTGAACACGAGAGTGATATTGATGGAGGGGTTAAAAGAGGATGAGAGAGAGATGAGATGAGATGAGATGTGGAGGGGTTAGTTGGTTGGTGTAAGTTTTTGAGAAGGAGCAAAAGAAGCGTCCAGTGACTCTCTCATCAGCCTCTCCCCCATCTTCAGCCACATACCTACTCAGGAGGGTGCTAGCACGTATTTGGTATAGACCAAGACGAACTCCACTGGAAAGGCCCAAGCTGCAGGTTGGTTCCTGGCGGTTTGCTCCGCAGTAAAGTACTCGCAAGTCTTTGAGCTCTGTAAAGACCCTGTCTTGCAGGCAAAGCTTTCTCAAATACACCTAGCTCTACTTCCATTAAAGCCTGCCCCCATTTCACCAACCACGCAGCACAATTCACGGGCAGGGTTCTGCCTGCAGTTGCCAACCGCCTGCATTTGTCCATTTTCGACACTTGAGAATTGAAAGCTATCCATTTTACCACCTACATCAATCTTACTACACAGCCTATTTGCCATACGCCCTTCAAAGAAGAACGTTCGGGAGACCATCACATTATCTTTATATCATCACAGCACATATCCCAGTCTCCATCGTTCTCTGTTCAAGCCGAAGCGAGACATCGGACTCACAAAAGGCGCTTACTCAGTCACTCACCAACCAACGGCATCGCATTTTGACTTCTGAGATATCAAACTACTACTTCTACATTCGCCATCATGAACATAGACACTTATAGGTATCGGGTACCTAAGCCCAATTACCTCCCACACATTGCAGATGAGGACCGTGATAATTCTGTTGTCGAAGAGTTCACCAATACGCCACTGGGTCTTGCGAGTGAGATGGACAATGCCAAATTCTACAACAAATGCAAACGTCTGGCCGAGGACTCTGGTATCACCAAACCCAAAGGATACAATGTTTCCTTCCACTGCAATCCGGACATTGAGAAGCATCACTTTGGTGTCACTCATCCTATGAAACCCTGGCGGTTGACTCTTTCCAAGAGTCTCATCTACTCTTACGGCATGTCCTTCGCCATGGACAACTATATCTCCAGAGCTGCAACATATGAGGAGCTGGCTGAATTTCACTCTTCCGATTATCTAGATTTTCTTGGAACGGTACTGCCTGAGCCGGTACCCAGGGATCTAGAAAACCAGGGAGTAGACCTCAAGTTTAATCTGGGTGGTTCCGACTGTCCCCTCTTTGATGGACTTTTCAACTATTGTTCACTGTCTGCAGGTGGATCTCTTGATGCTGCCAGAAAGATCTGCTCCAAACAGTCCGATATTGCTATCTCCTGGGGCGGCGGTCTTCATCATGCCAAGAGGTCTGAAGCCTCCGGTTTCTGCTACATCAACGACATTGTGATTGCCATTCTTGAGCTCCTACGCCACTACCCCCGAGTTTTGTATATCGACATTGACGTGCATCACGGCGACGGAGTCGAGGAAGCATTTTTCTCAACTGACAGAGTTATGACGGTCTCGTTTCACAAGTACGATCCCAATAACTTCTTCCCTGGTACCGGGGCTCTCGATGACAACGGTCCACAAAGCGAGCATAACCCAGGCTCGCACCATGCTTTCAATGTACCACTCAACGACGGTATCACTGACGAACAATATGACCACTTGTTTAACACAGTAATCGGCAAAATAGTGGAAAAGTTCAGACCTGGCGCCATCGCTTTGCAGTGTGGTGCGGATTCTTTGGCTGGCGATCGGCTTGGTAGGTTCAATCTGCAGGTCCAAGGCCATGGAGCTTGCGTCAAATTCTGCAAGGAGATGGGAATTCCCATGATCTTGTTTGGAGGTGGAGGATATACCCCGCGTAACGTGGCCAGGGCATGGACTTACGAGACGAGTATTGCTATCAATGCCCAAGACAAGATCAGCACCATTCTTCCGGAGCATGCCCCTTGGCGCGATCACTTCCGGCAGGACACCCTCTTCCCCACTCTAGAGCAGATTCTCGGCGAACCCAGAGTGAATAAGAACACTGCAAAACGTTTACAGGAAATCGTTCAGCATGTTACAGAACAACTTCGGTTTGTGGAGGCAGCACCGAGCGTCCAGTTACAAACAATACCGCCTGATCTTGGCGGTATTAGAGACGAGGTTGAGGACCGGCTCAAGGAGGAGAACGACGAGAGGCGAGACGAGGTTCGCAGAGCACGAGAAGCTGCGGTAGGAACTGCCATGCAACTTTAGAATCCATCCACCACAACGTTCACCACTCATACGCCGGTGTGCAGGGCTAGGGTGGGCCATAGTAATCATGCTCATGGTCCTGGTCATTAAAACCGTGGCGTCTCAATGTCTCCGATAAAGCTTGAGCAGGATCTGATCATCTTATGCGGAGCCAGCCAAGCTTCCTGGAGGAGCTGAAAAGATCAATTGCCCGAGAACAACACCTGTTGACGATCATTACGGCAACGGCGCTTGAAATAAGGATGCCTTGAACCTCCCACTTGCAAGCCGGTTCACTCTCGACCCACTATCTGACATCAGCCTTACTATATACAGGTAGATAGCACTCTGGATCCTTGACATATGACCACTAAACAAGCGATTGCTCGGAAACACGACTGTGTCAGTACACGAGTGTTGCTTCTTGCAGCATCATGTTCCACAAATTCCTTCTGCACTCACCTTCCGCAACTGGCATCTTGAAGCAATGGGCTTGTTATACCTTGTATTTGACAAGGTTCTTGTTATGATGTTGTCAGCAATCGAACGATAAGATCTACCCATGATGATCAATATAATATTTCTACCGTCACCTTTACCATCAAAGCTTTTGTTTCCCAAGACTATCATTACTGTCTCCCATCGCAGCATCAAGACTACCTGCCTGATTTGCCTCATCTATATCCACACCTGTCCTAGTTAGGACTCAATTTTCACTGCTTACTTCTACCATCGCCAGACTGTAGACTGGAGACTGAAGACATTTATCTTATCCCCTTCGACACCTGATTTCTGCTCCTACATTTTAGCATTAGCAACCATGGTCACTTTCAACAAAATAGCACTCACTGCCTTGACTTTCGGTGGTTCTGTAAGCGCTCGTCGTAGAGGCGAATGCCGTGTTGCTGACCATGTCAAGACTGTAACTGCAGAGCCAAAGCCCGCAGCCACTGCCTCTTCTCCTTCATCTTTTGGACTCTCCGACTTTAAACCTGGCGTCCAATGGGAGATCGTTATTCATGAGCCTATCAAGCATGACAACGCCGCCGACTTGATCCCATTAAAGGCCAAAGTCTGGGACGTTGATATGGGACACGCTCGTCGTTATCCTGACATGATTCCTCTACTCAAGGTAGGCATATAGTGTTAAACATCACTAAGAAGAACCTGAGTGAATGACTAACTATGCAAATAGAGCGCTGGCAAGTTCGTCATCTGTTACTTTAACGCCGGAGCTGTCCAGGCTTGGGACGACGACAAAGATAAATTTCCCAAGACCGTTGTTGGACACTCATTGGCCTATCCTTACGATAGCGAAGAGTGGTACCTCGACATTCGCGACTCGACTGTGCTGAAGCTCCAAAAAGCACGTCTTGATGTTGCCGCCAAGATCGGATGCGATGCTGTTGACCCCGACAATGTCGATGCTTGGCAGCAGGATGAAGAGGATCCTACAGGCTTCAATTTGAAGTCATCTGACTACACCAAGTACCTTAAGAGTCTTGCTCAGTACGCCCACTCTATCAAGACTAAGGACGGCAACCCGCTCCTTGTTGGCCAGAAAAATGCGCCAGAAATCGCAGATGACCTAGTCTCGTCTCTCGATTTTGCTGTCCTTGAGTCCTGCCGCGGAACAACCGACCCCCAAGAGGAGAACTGGCCCTTCTGCGAGGACTTCCAGACATACATTGATGCTGGAAAGCCTGTGCTCCAGATCGAGTATCCTCCCTCCGTCGAGAAGACAGGTAAGCTCAGCTCATCCGACAAGACCTATTACTGCACGTCCAAGGAAGAGGATAAGGGTTTTAGCAAGATTATTAAGTGGGCTTCTGCTCAACTTGACGGCTGGGGCCAGTACTGTGGCGAAGAGCCTTTCCGCACTCCTGTTATCAAGGAGTAAGGTTTTGTGTAGGCGAAGGTATTTCGGCTTCTGGTATACTTTCTCGGCTGTTGACGTCGGCTTGAACCTAGATGTTAGTGTGAGTAAGTAGTAGTCTTCTCAATGCATACATATATATATATATATGCCATATCCAGTCGCTTGCTGCGTTGAGTCAAAGTGCTGCGCCATACAAATCAACATCTGTCATCAAACCTGTCTAAGGAGCGAGACTTCAATCCCTTTTCCTTGCTAGTCCTTATGTCTGATCACGAGGACTATTTAAGTAGCTGCAGGGCCAGGAAATGCTCGTTTCCAAGAGTGTTGACTCCTTGAGGAGCTCTAGAGCTTTGGAACTATGTCTCTGATAGAGTTCCTTACCAATAAAAGTAAGTACATTGGTTGGGGCATTTTATTTGTCAATTCATGTTCAGTGGCAGTCACGACACCGATAGTTAAACCCGATATTGGATCTGAGGGACAGGGAGGTGCAAAACTTTAGAGGTCACTATCAAGTCACAACTGAGGAAATATCAAAAGAATATGCATGTCAAAGCCTCACGATGATGTTGTTGATTTATATAAATGCAGGTTCTGGTTAACATTCTTGTGTCAGACGCTATGCTCTCCCCACAAGAACAATAAATACTATGCGTATAGATATATCCACACAAAACGCAAAAAACATACAACAGCGGGGATTCGCTGGTCGTCACCGACCCAACTACTAATCCGCCGGTTAGTGGCTTGACTATGGGAGAGCGGACGGGATCCCGTATTTTCCACTACCTTTGGTCGTATGTGCTGAATGATACACTTGTTTTGGACTATATTCGGAAGATGTGATGATATTGACGAAGACAATTATCCTTAGAGAGGGGTGTGGAAGGGTAGAGCTGAAGGAGGTGATTCACCAACAGCAGGTACAACCAACTTTGCTGTATAAATGAAATTTCACATCACATTATTGTGTTATACCTGCTCTGGCCTTCTGCTGCATTTTCCGAAGTCTCACTGCCACAAATACCACAAGCGCAACGCCGATGGCAAGACCTATGACCAGAAGCATGATATCAACGGGCACAGGGTTACCGTTGAAAGTTTGGTGGAACAGAACATCAAGACCCGATTGGGAAAAGTTTAATAAGCCAGAGAGGCAAATTATAAGTCCGTACACGGTTCCGAATGTTCGAAAGCCAAACACCTTGGCGCTGTAGTCGGACACAGCAGTGTAGTAAAACGGGCGGTAAAGAACGAAAAGAATGATACCGGCGTATGCTGCCCATTCATAGGGAAGGACGCCCAGGATACCAATGAGTGTACCGCATGCGACGAGGGCTGCCAGCACCAAGACGGTACTGACGTGGTCAAGAGCTGTCCCAATAAAGGGGATGGCGAAGATTCCACCCGCTGGCAGGGCGACGTCAAAGAAGGTGTTGATCCTCACAGCAACTTCATGGTCTCCAAAGATGGCCTCATACTGTGGTCGGATCGTGGCAACGAAAAAGTTGATACGCGTCATCTGAACAACGGTAAAAAGGCAGATAAGTATGAACCACGGAGACCGGATCTGCTCGAGGACAGTGCGGTCGTGGAGGACTCCCCAGACACCAGATGCAACATGCTTTCGCTCCTTGGCTTCAACTTGGTCGTCACCTTTGGATGACCCAAGGAGGTTCTCAATGTCATGAACCACTGCTTCGCGTCGCTCTCTCTCCTCACGTCGCTCATCACGGAGCAGCGCCGTGTGCTCGTCAATCTCCTGCTGGGTGCTTGTTGTCGAGTGAATGACGATATTCTCGTCCGCCTCTGCAGCCTGATCGACAAGTTCTCCAACCGTTTTGTAAGATTGTCCAGGCATGATGAGAATCTGGCTGATAAAGATCACAGCAGGCACTATCAAGTAAACAAGGAAGAAGCTATGCAAAGTGAAGCCTCCGTCAGTGGCATTGTAAATCAAGCGGTAAATGAGAAACAATGCGCTCGACGAATCGAAAGCACCAGTCAAGAGCGCAAGAATGAGACCCGAGTGTCGTGGGAAGGCATTGGAGAGCTGGAAAGACGAAATATACGTGAACGGACCGCCGAGAGCAAGGAACAGGTAACCTGGAAGGAGACCATCAAAGGGTAGAGCTTTGGTATATGCCATGAGCAACGTGCCTATCGTCAGGAAAAGGCATCCAAGCAAGCCACATACGCGAGGACCGAAGTGGTCAAGAATTGCGCCTACAGGTAGAGCTGCGACGTTGGTACCAACAGCAGCGACCGTGAACATCAGGTTTAGTCTGATTTCAACGCACGTATCATGAGGGTCATCAGAGATAGCATTTATATCGCTAGTTGGACTCTGATAGTGGGAGAGCTTGCAGACGTCGGAGTATGCACCTTCGAGCTTGAGGACAGGTTTGATAGCGGCATAACCAAAGACTAAAACGTTATCAGCGGCTATACAAAGCCACAGCGTTTCCTTGATATGAGAGACTTACCTATGCCTGCAGCAAAGAGACAGTGCACAACTGCAGCACCGATTTGGACTAGGTTTACATGTTAGCATCCCTCCTTCATGGTTCTTATCATGATACGCGACATGGTGATAACTTACGCAATCTCTTCCATTGGGGAACCTCAAATGCCCCAACAGTTTCCGCATGTTGTTCATCTGGTCTCAACGACGCCGTTTCGAAGTCCTGCGGTACAGGATTGAACGTCAACCGTCGAACCCTCAAACTCGCATCGCTTCCTCTTCTCTCGATCGAAGCTCCACGACCCGGCGGGGCCGTTAGCGTTTCGATGCTTTGAACACGGTTCAACGACATTCTCTCTTGTGCCGGCGATGGAATGAGCCGGGAGTAATGTGAGAGAGGGGGGAGATCTAAAAAAGCTGGGAGACACGACAAAGGAAAAGGCTGTCTAATGTATCTTATTTAAACGGTGGATTCCGGTTAATAAGTTAAAGCCTCTAATCTGTGTGGAGTCGATGACGATGGAAGCATGGGATTATAATGCGCCACTACGGATAGTTAGACGGCAACATGCAGTAAGGCTTCTTTAGCGCCCATCATTATCTTCACCATTGCCTGGAGTTTTTAATTATGACAGGTTTTGTCACTAACAAATACTACGCTGAGCTGCAATGAACAAGAGCCAAGATCAATTTCTAGTTAGCCATAGAGCTTCAGTATTGGCTGTGACTGTTCCCATAGCTGTTCCCGTTTCGCCCTCATACCCCGCGTTTCTGTTCTCTCAACTGACTGAAGATGGTTCCTCATAGCTTATTACTACTGCATATCCGTACTATCAAAAGACCTGTCAAGATGTCTTACTACCCTCCTTCATCCAAGATGACGCACGTAGCGGCACACAAACAGAGGCAATTGGTTCCGATCAAGGGTCACATGCAGCAACAATACTGCAAGATGCTGAGTTGTGGTTGGAGAGTTCACTGAAGCTTATGCTACCTACCTACAACGGGCACTGTACCAGCAGACCAGGTTCAAGAGACCGCTATCATTGCCGGGTGTGGCGTTATTGGAATAAAGCTCAATTCAACTTGCCACATCACGGAACGGGGCTATTCTATCCCGTCTAACGTCTTGTAACTGCAACACTACATCAACAAAATACTTGTCACCACCTCAAGGATTTTTGATAACTAAATTCAAGACACTATACACTATTCAATTCAAAGACATTACATAAACAAGTTAAACTCTAAGAGGGGCATCTTCATCCAGGACCCAACGACGTCGACCACTTAATCTCATTCATGCTCCGAGAGATTCTCGCAACGCCCTCTCTTCGGGGTATAAAACGCCTCGCCGGCTCCTCCCAATGCTGAAGTAATTCGCAATCGCTGGCTGCATTCGACCGCTGCTATACCATGGTTCGAGGCATTGTCAATCCGTGAGGAATCTGCTGTTTAAATAAACAGTACAAAACGCAATATATGGAGTACGTGCTGACATAGGGAAAATGAAGCAAAAAGAAATAAGGCTGGGCAAAGGCCTAGAGAACAAGACTAGAGTTAAGATCGGTCGTCCAGAGAGTTTCCGGTCCTTGCGATCATCTGATCTATATCCAAAGGACTCCACCAAGCTTGAAAGGGAGCAAGCCCGCCCGTGCCAGCAGTCGGTACAATCCGTCGACAAATTCAACTCATGTTCCAATGCTGGCGCTCGTCCGTGGCCCGCGGCCGAAAGGTCCCAAAGGTCTGCCGCCCAGAATATTGACAAGAAGTTCCAAAAACGCACATCCTACCCAACAAGTCCAAAGACTTTTTTTCTTAGAAGTATCGGACAACAGCCTTGCCGCCCTTGAGGAGGGTAGCCTGTAAACATGATTAGTAACAAGTCAATGGCAAAGGATTCAAGAAATAACTTACAGTGCAACCGTCTCCTCCCTTGCTCCACACGCCATCAATGTAGGAGCACTCGCACTCTTCCTGTCCATTGAGCTTGATCTCAATGTTGAAGTCAAGCTTGGCAGTGCTAGTGGGAGAATTCTGGAAGATAGAGATGTAGGTGTTGCCATCTTCAGCCTGGCCAACACCAAGGACAACAGGAGACCAGTTACCGGCATCCTTACCCTTGGGGCTGTCCCAGACACAAGCATCCTCAACGCTGTATCCCTTCTTGTTGACGTAGTACTGAGCGGAGGTGCCGCTGCCGTTCCAGTTGTAGTACTTCTTCTGGTTAGGGTTGCAAACACTGACGGAGCTGCCAGCCTTGGCAACAGCGGGGATAACCATGTTCTCAGTTCCGGGGTAATCAGTTCGGCAGGTGACAACATCCTCGTCAAGATCGTTCTGGATGGAGACACCTCCCATTCCGGGCTCGCAAAGGGTGTCGTAACCGTCACGGGTCAACTCAAGCTTGCCGTTCTTGTTGCAGTAGAGACCACCAACAGACTCCTTGGAAGCACCCTGAGCGGCGGGCCACTGGGTCTTCTGGTATCCAACGGGGCAGGCGTATGAGCACATAGCACCTGGCCTGCAGCCATCGCCGTTGATGGCAGTGTCGATCTGAGAGATGACCTTGGAGGCGAAGGTGAAGTCAGGGACATACTGAATGCCAGACCATCCGTCCATTCCGAGCCACTCAAGGGCAACAGCACCGTACTCAGACGGGAAGGTGTCGCAGTCGACTACACCACTCTCGAAGGTCTTGTCGACACCGGTGCCAGCGCTGTTGAAGCCAGAGCTGGAACCTCCAGTCTTGGGCTTGGAAGTCTTGGGCTTGGAAGCCTTGGGTGTGGAGGCCTTAGGAGCCTGGGAGGCCTTGGCGACGGGAGTCTTGTAGACAGGCTCGGCGACGGTGGTAGGGATCTCAACAGTCTTGGACTCGTAGAACTGGGCGCCGACCTCCTTCTTGGGTTGAGCGACCTTCTCAGGAACAGCGGCAGCAGTCACAGCGGCAACGGGGGCAGCGTAGGTGGGGTTAGACTCGCCAACAACGACGAGGTTGCCTCCGTTGAGACCGGCCTTGGCGTCCTTGATGTCGATCTGCTCTCCGCCGAGCTCGTAGACTGTCTCAGTGGCGGCGACAACGTACTCGGTGATAACGTCAGGCTCGCGCTTCTCAACCTTGGAACCAGCGTGGCGCCGGGCGTGCATGTGCTGGTGCTGGTGGTGCTGAGCGGTGGCACCGGCGGCAAGCGTGGCCGCCAGAGTGTAAGTGATGAGGTTCTTCATGGTGGCGGAACAAAAATGTCTATATACAAGTATGATTAGCTTTTATCGAAGGCATTTCTGAATCCAAGTGTCTTCCGTGGGTTTTAAGAGGTTGAAGAAAGTGCGTCCAGTCGAATTGGACAATCCTGTCAGAGTAATCCTAAGTTGAAATCCAGTGCATCTGGATGTAGATGTTGTGGTTGAGGTACGGTTTGTACCGTTCTTGATTCCCTTGACATAAATGTCGCCAGCTCGGTCCATATCATTCTGGTCATGTTCCTCTAAACGCCGACGGTCACTTCCATTCCCTAGTAGGGGGTGTTGTTGTTTCTCGTGCTGGTTCGGAATTCGATGTGCTGTTGAACTTCGTGGGTGTTGATTTCCTTTTCACCTCTGAACTGTGGTCCGCCGTTGCACCGCGTTTCCCTCCCCAATGCCAATGACACACGCTTCGCACAATGTTTCGACTAACCTTTTTCTTATTTTTTTGCAAGTGTAATGATAAAGTACTTGAAATTAAAAATCAAATATCCGAACTGTAGTGAGCGACTGCTGTAAAAGCGAATGTGGTGAGGCAAGAGGCCAAAAAACAAAACCAGATGGATAAATGAGTGTGGGAGAGAGCAAATAAAGATGAGACTCTCAGTTGGCTGGGAAGAGGTATAGGAAAGCAGAAGGAACAAAGCGCCTGGGGTCGACGGAGACGAAAGGGGATAAGAATGAAAAGAGGTCCAGTATGTCTTGACCAGGGGATCAAGGACCAGGGGATCAAGGACCAGGGGATCAAGGACCAGGGGATTAGAGGAGTAGGGGAGGCCTGGAAGGGGGGGCAGGCTAAGGCAAGGAGCAGAGGAGAGCTAGGAGAGGAGGAGCAGGGGGTCGGGTGTTTGAATCCAAGAAGCGAGATGCTAGGTAATAACTACTTAAGAAAGAAGAACCTGGGCAGGAGTCAGTACCTTGTAGAGAGATTGGCATTGGCGTTGTTAGCATTTCTTTAGCATTAGTACTGGCATTGGCATTGGCATTGGCATTGGCATTGACTGGATCGGATGAAGCAGCCTGTCACTATCTATGAATTAGGCACCTATGAATGCGCACCCGGTCGGGATGAGGTCTGGGAAGGGACGCAAACATGTCCGAGAAGACGTTGCAACTGCGTCAAGTGAGACATGACACCAGGTGCAAATACCAGAAGCGGTTGCTTCTCCCTCAGTTGGCTAGGCCAAGTTCCGGCTTTCAAATCGGATGAATAGGATCGTGATGTCCATCCTAGGCTTTGTCTAGGTAATTCCTACTATTTAGGGACCGTCTCCAAGGGTTGACCGACTTCCAATCCAAGGCCCAGGACCCAGGGGGGCATCCGGGAGATTCACAGGGGAAGAGAGGCCAACAGCGAGCGGTCCAGGTGACGACGGAAGGCTACCTTACTGTCCGACAAGTTCATGCTGGAACACCCAATTGGTATTCAGTTCCTGCTAAAGTTATGACTGCCCAGAACAGGGAAATTAATCGTCTTTTTTAGCGACTGTCACAGGCACATTTCCGTGCCCCTTGTTGGTCAGCCCCTTGTTTTGATCCGCTGTCGCTGTTGGACAGCCCGTGCTAGTGGAGGTTTCCAGTTACTCGCTCAGGGCTTCCCCTCCCCTCTAGAAGCAACGACAGGAACAGTCCAGGCGCAGCAAATGATGGGAAACACCTGCCAAAACAGGGCAGATTACGGAGTAGGTTGTTACCAAATTAACAACCTACACTCGCCTGATAAAGACAAATACAATGAAAAGAATTAATGCAAACAAGGATGCGCAAGTTTCTGTTCATCTGATAATATCTAGCCAATCGTAGCTCTATAAGTCTTGTTCATGCCAAGAAATCTCCCCCATAAATGTGATCGACTGTTACCCCCTTTTCTTTTTGTTTTCTTATGCATGAGACGAGACGATGGCACTTTGACCCGTTGCTGGTTGCATGTGCCTTGCGTACCGCTCCTAGCTAATACAATACAAAACAAAACAATGCGTGATATGACATGCTTCCTACTCCGTATATTTTACCAAAATCGTTATAATATTGACGCATTATCCTCTCGACCACTTCATTTGCCTACCCATCGCAGTCGTCGTCATGGCATAAATTGCGATGAGCAGATCCCCGTCGAGGTTGGTCGCTAGATCAGCAACCAGCCGACTGACTTCCTTGCAATACATTCATATACAGATCCTACATTCGGCTACGGAGTACATACCGCTAATTACTCCCAAGTAACCGACCCCGTTCTACCAAGAAACACTATACGGTACATCGTACTTTAGCGTATGTCCCGCTAAGTCTCAGCACCAGCCCCCCCCCCCCTTCTCACCGTCTTATTACAAGTCGTCAGCTCTTCGATTGTTTAGGTCTGAACCCAACTACGATCTAGAGGTCTTGGCCTTCAAGTGGCTTCAACTTTGTTGTCTTGCACACGCGTTTTTAATTCACGATGTAGCAGATTTTTGCTCTAGTGATCGTGGATATATTTCAGAATACAAGAGACCAGAACAAGTCTTGACATTTGGTGATCCCGAAGACGATTAGCCGCTATGCAATAGGTAGAGTAAATAAAATAAAATAAAATAAAAGCCTCAGCTGTTACACCGTAAGTTATCTTACTTTCGGGTACCTGACGCTAACTTCGAGTGGTGCTACCTGAACTGGTCCCCCAAAAGTCAAATGTCCTCTGGTTGATCGTTGGCTGTTTCAGAAATGAGGCCAGAGGGTAAAGCCAATCATGGCAGCGAATTGTGACAATGAAGTCTCAAATTGATTGATAGCCGCCAACAAACATGATCTCCGATTGATGTGATCCCAGAACATGGTTGGCTGAAGTTTAAATGAGGCTCTATAACAAATTCGCATTTATGTTTCAGGTTCATATACTTCCTAACGAACATATCCATCCCCCCCTCACTAACAACTGACAACCTGACCATGGGAGCGAAAACGTCTCTTCTGGTCCTCGTCCCCTGAGCATCCAATATGAGATCAGATCGGCATTGCCGTGTCTTGACAATGTTCTGAATACTTCCCCAGCCCACCTGCCCGCTTCTCCATGTGATATGTACGGATACTTGCCCAGTAACCTTGTCAGATGCGAAAATACCAGTCAATGGTGTCCAATCGACAACGGCTCGGCAATACTTTAATCTTGGTACAGTACCTTGCTCGAGTCATTATTGTCTCTCCTGATTCTTCTGTTTGCGATTCGAAGGACCATCTCCACTATTTCGTCTATTTCGTGGCTTAGAGATCTTACTTCCATTTCCCTCCTTCTTTGTCTTTTCTTTGTCTTCTTGGTGTTTTCTGAAACCCCCTTTTTTTGGACAGCTCCGAGACTTCGAACTCTTCGTTTTCTTGGCAGACATAAGGAAAGTTCTTTCTCAGTGAGCTATTCGTAGACAATCCCATTCTACCCTTCTCATTCTCAGTCTCAGTCTCTCCACTTTTGTCTCTTCCCCTTGCATCATTAGCCCTTCGAGTCTCGCATCCGCTACCGCTCAATATCGTCGGTCCGGTGGCACACGCGTCAGCACTCAATTTCGTCCACTTCCCATCACTTGAAGATACTGGCGTCGTCGACCGCCGCCACCCTGTTTCGCTCTGTTGCAATGGCTGAATGCCTAGAATGGGTCTCGTGCCGCGTGGGCTGACAGCCTGACAGTGCAAGGCCTTGGTAAGTCAAGGCTTATTCGAGATATTAATTTCCCCCTCAATTACCTTTCCTTGGAGCAGGAATTACGTCGCCCTTGTCGATGCTTAATAGATTGGAACGATCTACCAATAGACCTTGTCTAGTACGATTGTCTATCATTAGACCTACAAACCTGGACCGCCTGAAGCGCTTTTGACGCCGTCTTTTTGGTTGCAATACAACGCTTGTTGAGGTACTCCGTAGCCTAGACACAATTACGCCTGGATCTTGTTCCACGCAGTCTGAAATCGTTATGCCAGAGCACGTAGCCAGGCCAGGCCTGAAGAGATCATGGGCCGAATTCCTAAATATGTTTCACAGCCTTGAATCTGGCCGGATATCAGGGTTCTTTTCAGCCTTGTTGGTTCTCCTCACTACGCTGAAGCATCCATTTTCGTCTTGCCCCTTGGTTTTACCATCATGGTCTTGTAAGTCGTCCTTTGTACTCCATGTCTTGTAACCATATTCATACATATCAGTTACCAAGGATCTCGCGTGTGTCCAATATACTTGTATAACGTGAGAAGGGCCATACTGCATCCTTGGAGGATCATATCGCTGTCATGTCTCACGGTGCCTTGCACCACGCGTTTTGGCTAGCTAAAGAGATGATGTAGCATTTCCCTGCCCTCATGTATGACTGTACTTTATAAACGGGGTCTCCGTCTTGTGGTATGATGTGATCAATCGAGACAACTCGTTCGTTGCGTAGTTGCATTCCACAATGACCGATTGTCTTAAGTTACTATGGATAGCAATTGTCAAGACTTCTCAATCGAAGTTGACATGTCAACCACATTCCAGCCTCGGAACACAATGGCTGTACTTCGTGTGATTTTCTCGACAGTATAGCTATATGTCTCAGGCCATAAAGTGGTGAACAACTTAGATCCTCTCAATCTTAACAATGTGGTTTCCTAACTCTTATTGGGTGCAGGGTAGGCTGTTCTTAAGATATGCCGAATACAAAATGTACTTCAACCATATGGACCACTATCTAGGCATTGCTATTGACTACTAGAGTCCCGCCGATACTCCAAGACAGGTCCCACGAATACAACAGTGATATCAAGTCTTCGTTCAAAACGAGTGGCGCTGATAATATATCCAATGAATACGGGGGTGCGCTTCCCGTTAATGGCACCAAAAGAAAGCATACCCTATACCTCAACCCCATGACAACTGAACGACCATCAATCCAGACTGATCCAAATTCTGGACATTTTGACCAAACTCCTCATGCTGCCATCGTATATGGATTCTGGTATTGATATAGATAATTGTCTCGGATCCGGCAGAACTACCGATATGCGTAGGAATCGGAATTCGGCAGTGTTACAGTGCAGGCTTGCTGACAGTATCGCGGAATACCTGGCCAACAAATCATGTCCACCAACGGAGAACGCAGATATGGCTACACATCTAGTTAAATTGCGACTCGGCCGCAAGAATGCGGGTTTCAAACAGGTGGGAAAGTGTCTTCGAGTGGCCCGATCATGCTAGTGACTGAAAAGGAGTGAGATATCTCATCTGAGACAACTCGCGACAACAGGTGCCCAAGACAACAACCCTAAACAGATAGAGGAATAGCTAGAATACGATGCCAAAGATTTGACTATGCAGGGTGAAACAGTTGAAATGCTCACCACTACCGGCTATGTCACATGCTTCGGGCCGGCAGTGACTCAGATTCGTATTACGAAGGAAAAAACACTCCGGAATCAACACCTACACACGAACGACATAATATTGCATCGACGTCAGAGAAGCACCATAGATACCCACAGGAACAGCTCCATTATGAGCAATTGCCGATTTAGATCACATCACGATATGCTAAAATACAATATACTGTCGAGTTAAAACAGTGACAAGGTTGTGAGAAGCTAGGAGTGTATATTAGAGGGCGTCACCCGTTGAGCATCTACTCCCGAATAGGAGTGTTCAAATAATCACGAAAGGAGCATCAGCGAAGTAGAAGATCTCTTTATTGACAGGTGGCCGACAATCAAGCATTTTGAGTAACCACCAATGCGCTTCCTATGTTAGTCGCTGGCTGATCAGTGTGTACATTGCTGCAACATGATTCACCACACAAGCAACCGCACCTCAAGAACAAGGCCAAACAAGACTATACAAAGCACAACTATTGACGGTAGATCATTTGCTAGTTAGCTTGTTGGGTAGTCGCCCTCAAATGGCTTGGTTCATGACTTCGCAGCTGTTATCAGACATGTTGCTGGGGCACTTCCATAACCTGATAGGCCCTCTCGGGTTTTATAACAGCTGAAAAAACGCGGATACTGACCAATCAGTTCAACGACATAGAACTGTCATTGCCCTGCCAGGGGTTCAGTGCGTTTAGTTACAACGTATACTCTGTATGCATATAGCAAATCCGCTTCGGACTAATAAAGCATCTCAGTGTGTCTGACCTCGAAAGGCTTCAACACAGATGACCCAGCATAAGGTGGCAGCGTTTCCAACAAAGCGAGACCGGTATTCGAACCTGGCCAGGTTTGTCTGTACCCAAATTACCAATGCAGATGAAGTACCTGACATATGGCAATGCCAGTAGCAGAGTATGATTTATGCTGACACGCACAGAGGATGGGTAGAATTTAATAATATCCTCGTCTATGTGAGGGTTTCGATATTGGTTCAACAAACGGAGTATCCGTAAAGATGGTCAAATTGTTGAACAAAGATTGGCTTCGACAAGCGCCGGACGACTCCAATTGTTTCCGGTGAACCGAAGCTACCTGTCTCAAAGCCATAGCAACCAGTGAGCGGATTTGTGTAATCACTGTGACGTTGACGGTGAATTGAGCCGCTAAAGCCTCTAGAACTGGGGGAACACTGGTAAGATCAGCGCATTATCTGTAGCCTTCCGAGGCACGCAGGCACATTGGCGGTATGCTAAGCCATATTGGACTTGGCTCTGCACTAAATTGCTGCCTCAATATCGATCGAAACATGACCGGGTATGAACTGGGGAAGCAGGATACTTAATCATTGTGATTGACATAACACATAATAACTTACAAGCATGATGCTGACCTGTCTGGCTGTCTTCTCAAAGACTGACAAGTAGACAAGTAGATAAGCACTTTGCACAAAGGTGGCGCACACTGTGGCGTGCGGATCGCGATCGAACAAAACCCTCAAAGCATCGGGCTTTCCAGCATCATCAGCTTTCTCAACACGAGATGGGGGATGGAGGCGTGAGGGAAGAAAGTATCAGTGACGACAGGCGTGGCGGAGTAGGGGCTGGGATGGCGAGCTGCTAGGATCAGCCACACCATTAATGTCCATTGATAGACAGACGACATGCGACGGATGACGGACCAGCGAGTGGCAGCCCAGACCTCCTAGGCTCCAACACACAGGGGTGCCACAGGGCATGAGGCATGGTTCATGGATTTGACGTCCATTCTGCAGCGTTTGAATGCACCGCCACCTCTCGGCTCACCTGAGGGAAGTTAAGTAGAGCAAGGGTTAATTCAGCTTTATTGGCCCCCTGCCGTCGAGAAATGTAACCTACATACATACCGTGGCTGAAGGAATAGAGGAGAGTAAAGACAAGCCTTCAGCTGGGGCGTTTCGATAGACTGGGACTGTGGTCATTATTTGGCGTTTGTCTCGATTGCCTCGGTTTCCTCGACATTGGGGGAACAATCATAGCCTGGATGAGGACTCATGGGATTTTGATGCAGAGGAACACAACGCTGCAAGCTCCGACGGAGGCGGAGTGGGTGATGGACAAGCCTTTATGTTACTCTGTTATTCCCCATTTCCTGTTTCTTATTTCTTGTCCTTCAGGAGCACTCGATCCGCCTCCCAACCCGCGATAGAGCAGTGACATGCAGCGCCTCGTCTGTGGAACCCGTTTGTTTGCCTTGTCGACTTGGGGAAGAACCCTAAGGTAAGTAAGTTAGTACCTTAGCCAATAGGTCACGCTAAAGCTACATATGTACCCTCAGATGAAGTACCTGCATGCCCGCGTCTAGAGGGAGAACGGTGGCAGCAACAACTGTCGTCATTCACGCCCAGTGGAGGAGGGAGGTCTTTGTTAAGCTTCTTCCCGCTTCGCGTTCGTCTCGCGGGGGATGTGTTACTGTGAGTGTCATCATAATGCTCACCCCATGAGAGGCGACAGATCTTGACGCTGAGCTGTACAAAGCCAGGTTCGTGTTGAGCTGTCGAACATGAGAAAAAGATAATTACGACCATTGAATAAGCGCGGAATTTGGCCAATAAAAGATCGTTAATGATGACTTCATTGGATCTCGATTGTGAAATATACTACGCACGCAAATCAGTCTCTCAAATACATAGGCCACGGAGGCTGTCTTGGCTGGCTGACCAATGTTTCTCCCGAGCAGGGGACAGCGGTACCTGACGTCAAAGTACCTTGAAACAAAAATCAGTCACTTTCAGTTAGACCTTTCCCCAGCACGTTCTTAGCTTGCCGCTTCATACCAGAAACGTATTCGCATCACCCACTTCTGTCCGTTTTTGCGCTCGTCGGTTCTTCCTTTTGGGCTGTGGCCATGTTCCGGTGCCGTGGCGTTCCCCAACCAGACTCGCGTTTCCCCTTTTCTTCATGTTTCCACCGGCTTTCGCGTCACTGGCGTGTTTTTGGTGGTTTCCTTACAAGATGAGACCTCGTCACATTGCAATATTATACCTATTTCGTTGCCTGTATCGGGTGCTGCGCAGGTGCGTGGGAGAGAAGAAGAAGAAAAAGAAGGAGGAGGCATTGTGTTGACTAGGATTTATCATTACCTTGCTCCCAAAACTTCTCCAATTAGGCCTTCATGCTGCTCCTGGATTATATGTGTTGTTTATCAAACCCTACGGATACCGCAACTGTGATATGATATCTCGCTGAAGAAGAGGCGGAGAGTCCACGATAATAATTAGTACTGCCTATGAAGGTGACCTGACAGGGTCTATTGTACCTGTCGGACCAGGTTTCTGGCACGATCCCACCTGAAAGACGGGCCTTGCTGGAAGGACACCAGCCCGGCAGCTGTCAATAACCCATAACCCACTCTACCTACCTAGCCACTCTAACCACTGACACACGCCCACACACACTTTCCAGTGCTCTTTCCCTCTTACGTACCCCACTCACTCAACCCAACTCATCATTTGACCAATCAAGTATCCGCATAGCCCACTTGCCCACTTTCGGAGGCCCTCACTATCGCCCATCGCCCATCTTCGCCTCGCATCTCTTATTGACCGGCCGCCTCTTTAACTTGGTATTTCTCTACGTCTACCTTGCACAACTCTCTCTTCTGGTGCTACATCGTCATTACCCTTGGGCCATCCTCGCGGTACATTTCCGAATTGTTTCTTTCCCCCCCGACTATCAGCTTTAAACCATTGCCTTTCTGCATGCTACTGCCGCCTTATCGAGCCTCAATTCTGTCTTGCTACATTCCTCGCCTAAGCCACCACCTGCCCACAGCGTAAACCCGCCCACTCGGTGCCAGCTTCCTCACTCGCCTCTTTAACTTTCCACCGGGGAAAAAAATATCAGCTCTCGCCACGTTCTCCAGCCACACATTTATCAATCACGCCCCGATATGTGCCTTTGACCCAAGGCTGTTGCGACATTGAAACCTCGAATTTGATCGCATGCTGGATTTGGCTCACTTTTGAATTTTTCCAATCATCTGGCTTGAACTTGCCTCTATGGCATCGGACGCTGACGGGACACGAGGCCCAGCACCCACAAGCGATAACCCGGGCCACAGGGTTCTGACTTCACTCATGTCTGGAGGTGTCCAGGCTATGAGCCGTCCTGCCGACGCGCCTCAGCTGGCACCAACAGCCGCCATGGATACTTCTTCTCAAGCTCCAAATCCTGTGTCGCTCGCGCAAACCGTGACAAGTCAGGTCGAAGAGCATGGTGCGACAAGTCCGCAAAGCACCAATAGCCTTGTCGGCGTTCATGTTACCGAGAGCCCAACTCCAATGGAAGTGGATGTACCAAAAATTGATCAGCACCAACAACAACAATCATCGCAACAAGTAGTCGGGCAGGAAGAGAGGCACCAACCAGGATCGCTTTCGTATCCCGGTTCTCTTCAGGCCACAGGAAGTATCGCGGAAACTCCGACTAGGGGCATGAGTTTCCCAATGCCCTCAACAGGCCAAACCTCTCCCACGTCATCCGGATCCAAAAAGCATAAATGTCCCTACTGCAATACTGAGTTCACGCGTCATCACAATCTTAAGAGCCATTTGTTGACGCATAGCCAAGAGAAACCCTACGTTTGCACAGAATGCCAAATGCGCTTCCGCCGCCTTCATGACCTGAAGCGCCATGGTAAATTGCACACCGGCGAGAAGCCTCACGTCTGTCCCAAGTGTGATCGCAAATTCGCCAGAGGTGATGCTCTTGCTCGCCATTCAAAGGGTGCCGGCGGCTGCGCAGGACGGCGGTCCAGCATGGGTAGTTTCGTTGATGACAACGATCTAGAGAACAGCATCGCGGAAGCTGATGAATCAGCCATGTCTGGCTTGGCCTACGACAACGCCGAGGAAGACGAGCTAAGGCGCCAAAGCCTACCAAGTATAACCGCCCAGCATGTTGCTGCAAGTCAAGCTGATGCTTACGGTGCGCATGCTCGGACTTACCCACCACCCGGTGCCAGACCTGGAACCGGAGGACTCTACCCTCCCAATGTCAGTCAAAGCCAGGCAAGCACCAACTCATCTCAAACCGCAGGTAGCAATATAGCTGGGCACAACGGAAACGCCGGGATCTCGTCCGTTGCGGCCGCGAATGCGAACATGTACTCCCAGACTGGCATCACGGAGAGCCCCAAACCATTGAGCCCTGGAGTGCAAGGACATGACAGCAACAATCTGGCGCGACAACGCTCGCCCAGCTTAACTCAGCAGCTGCAGCAGGCGCAGTTTGGACGTCGTGCCTCGGACTTGCAATCGCCGCATAACACACAGTCTCGGCCAAAGCTTCCGGGTCTGTCGCATCCCGAATTCGCGCCGCCCGGATCAAACAGCTTTAACCATGCCCGGAGCGGGAGCGGCGCACAGGCTGCTAATGATAGTGGAAATATGTTTGCCCAGAGTGACCCAAGCGTGTGGGCTTATGTTCAGACGCTGGAGGACAAGGTCAAGGCGCTTACGGAGAAGGTTTCGACTCTAGACCATGTGGTTGCAGACCTGAAACAACAGATGGAAACGCGCGATGCTGCTGCTGCAGCTGTCGCAAAAGTATAGCGGAGTGCGGCATGTCGTGATTTGAACATTGCCTTATTATATCGTTATAAACCAAAGCATACTGAGACGACCTTCGTTTTTTACCCTGAGAAGTTTTGGCACGGTGCTCCAGGGAGGCGTTTGTGGGAAATGGGAATCTGCTTTTCTAATTTTTTCTTCTTCTATTTCTGTGGATGGTAGGGACCTCCACACCAAAAGAAAGGAGCACGGGATAGTTATGAATTATTTGTTGGGTGTTTTTTCATGTACGTATGTATTATATGTGGTTGTCTGGGAGTGTGCTTCGTGGCGGCAGCAGTTCATCTCGTAGTAGAGGTGGAAAGAGTTCTGCAAAGTCAAGAGCTTTGTATATAGATATTCTATTGACCGAATGACCCTAAATTATGTTGCGTTTGGGCGGTTCCGCAGCCGGCCTCAAAAGCATTTGTTTCGTTGTTTGAACACGTCCATCTAAATTACATGTGTTGCAATACGTAGTAGCGAGTTGGCTGTTAACGGCACATGCCGAGGTTTAAGTGAAACTCAAAGTCCAGGTACGGAGTATAGACTGCCCAAGTGGTAGAGAGTGAGAAGTGGATAGATGGAGGCAAGCGGAGCCCGTGTTCTACTGCCCCTGGACAGATCAAGATCGTAGCTTCTGATTTCACGTGTCAATCCCTAAGCTAAGACTGTGACGACACGACGTCATTACTAGCTGTGACCATTCTGCACCTACTTAGCTTTGACACAGCATAACACGAAAGCGGCCCAGGTCCACCCTCTGCCCCCGTAAGACGAACGATATCATGGCGTTTAATGCCCGTGTCATTGTTGCCGATTGAAGACTCTCCTATTTAAGCAAAAAATCTTCTTCTTGTCGTCATTGCTGAGATATTTCTCTTGTCCCTTCATCTTATATCTGTTTGACGTGGTTGCGCGCACGACCGACATCTTCTCAACCCATTCCTCCCAAACTTCACGTGTCTCTCGTCTTTTCTACCCCTCCATCTCTGGCTATTCCTTTGTCTCGACGCAGCAACAGCTAAGCTGCCTTGCCTATCATGTCGAGCCCCGTTGTTGACGGAATTCCGGTCCCTAATGGTGAGTAGTTTTCGTTGATCTTCCTCAGACGTGTGTGCTGTTTCCCAGGGCTCCCTGTCTGCACTGTCTTTCCTGCAGGCGAAGGATGTATTAGCACAAATTGGGATTCGATGTATGCACAGGCTTTGGGCCGAGAAGCCTCAGCATCATAACTTCCTCGACAGTTGCTAACACAACTTGAAGGAACTCACTCATCCGAATCAAACGAGAAGGTGACAACAGTCCTCAATCCGGAAAACGACCAGCCGGCTCAGCCGGAGCAGTCGCAAAACCAAGACGCAACAAATGGAGCCGTACGTGCCAAGAACTTAAACGAGTCATGAAAGTCTCCATACTAAACAACATTTCAGAATGGTCAAGAGCGACCGCCATTACCTGATCGTGGTTTCGAGTCGAGCATCTCTACTAGCAATGCTGATTTTGATGATATGATGCACTCAAACAATGAAACGCCCAATGGAAAGTCCAATGGAACTACCAATGGAGACTCCGATAGTACTGCAAAGAGCTATGCTGCTGTTGCTGCCGAAGCAGATGAGAAGGACGGAGAAGACCAAGATACTAACGGTCTTGAAAAGAGCTATGCCGATATTGTTGCTGACAGGGATGCGAATGACAGCAAAGATGATGATGGGTGGTCTTACCCCAAGCTACCCATCACCGCTCAATTCGATGACCCCAAGGCTGTAAGCTTGCGCGCGGGAGGCATCCGTTTCGCGCCTCTACGTGTGCCCATGAAGCGACGACTACAGACTGCAGCAGTACTGTTTCATTGCATGTCTATCGCCACATTAGTCTCGGCCTTTTGGTTGATATGTGCTAACCCTCTCGCCTGGCCCATCATCATTCCTTACCTGATCCATCTTGCTCTGTCGACTGCAGGAACAAATGGAAACCTGACATACCGTTCAGAATGGGTCCGAAGCTTGAAGATCTGGAAGCTCTTTACCGGATACTTCCCCATGAAATTGCACAAGACGCATGAACTGCCTACCGATAGAAAGTACATCTTTGGATATCATCCTCATGGCATCATCTCCCATGGAGCCTTCGCGGCCTTTGGCACCAACGCTCTTCGATTCCGCGAACTCTTCCCCGGCATCACCAACACGTTACTTACTCTCGACTCCAACTTCCGCCTTCCCTTCTACCGTGACTATATCATGCTCCTTGGTCTGCAGTCAGTTTCAAAGGAGTCAATCTGGAATCTCCTGTCCAAGGGCGGCCCCAAGAATGACGGCAAGGGTCGCGCTGTTACTATTGTTGTTGGAGGTGCCCGTGAGTCGCTTGAGGCTCAGCCAGGAAGCCTTCGTTTGATCCTTAAGAGCCGCAAGGGCTTTGTCAAAATGGCACTTCGCACTGGAGCCGACCTAGTCCCTGTGATTGGGTTTGGCGAAAACGACCTATATGACCAGCTGAGCCCCAAGACACATCCGATTGTGCATCGGATCCAAATGATTTTACTCAAGGTCTTCAAGTTTACTGTACCAGCTCTTCACGGTCGAGGCGTGCTTAACTACGATGTCGGCCTCATGCCTTACCGACGTCCGGTCAACATTGTCATTGGACGACCACTCCGAGTTGAGAGAGCTCATGGATCGCAGCCAGCTCAAGAGGATATCGATGAGCTGCATGAGCGTTATGTTCAAGAGATTGAGAAATTGTGGGAGACGTATAAGGACCAGTTTGCGACCAATCGTAAGGCTGATATGGAGATCTTTGCTTAAATTTTCTTTTGTCTCTTTTGTAAAAGTTTTGTAGGATTTATACTTTTATTTTGAGATACGGGATTTGCCTTAATTATTGGCGATGGGAAAGGGAAAGGGCTGCTTGACCGGTAGGAAGACCGTATATATAACCTTTCTCATCTCATTTGTTTAATTAAATGTCCAAGTAGTATTATTTAAAGGAGTCAGAATTAACCTACTAGCTGCTTACTGAGGTTAGACATACGGGAGAGACGAACATAATAAGGTATGTAAATCTTATAATACCTCTGTAGGGTGCCACTACCTGTATAGCCGGATATGTATATAAGGCATGTAACTTTTATATATCTGGATATATATATAAGAGATAACCTAGCTACCCTATACTCCCTTTAATTTTATAACCTTTATAGTTTAATAAATAAAATAGTTGTTTTTTTTAAACCTTTAACTTTATTAAGCCTAGGCTTTTNAAAAACTACCCTTTTTAAAGTATTAAATAAATCTAATATAAACTTAATAAAAGGTAAATATAAAAAATAGTTAATAAACTTAATTATAATAGTAAATTTAANTTCCTTAATACTTTATATTTAACTTCTCTTTATAGATTATTTTTAAAGACTTTAAATACCTCTATAACCTACCTCTTTAAGCTACTATACTAAGCTATATACTTTAACTTAAATATTTTTATAAAAAAGCTATTAGTTTTAAGGACTAGCCCTTTTATAAGCTTACTTTCTAGGCTTTTTAAGCTTTTAAGTTATTTCTTTACCTTTTATATTTAACTTAATATATACCTTTAGTTATAGTTTTCTTTATTAAGCCTTAAAATATAAAATATTAAAAGCTTATAGCTAAAGGTAATTTATTTAATTAAATTATAATTATCTTACTTATTATAAAAAGGTAATATAAAATAGCTATTAAAATCCTACTTTAAATTAAACTAAAAATCTCTAGCCTTATCTTTAAGTAAATTAAGTTCCTACTTATTATAGTAATTATTAATAGCTTTTTAAATAATTTTATAAGTTAGATTAAGGCTTATATTACAGTAGATATTTATTACTTAAATAGTAATACTTATTATAGTAG
>JWIV01000036.1:0-201072 GCA_000966865.1 Fusarium sp. JS626 | reverse complement strand
CTAGGCTTAATAAAGTTAAAAGTTAAAGTAAAAAAAAAACTTTTAATTTATAAAGACCTTTATTATTAATATTTTTATAGGTTTAATTAAAATAAGTAGATTTTTCTTTTAAAAGTATTATTAAACTTAATATAAATAAGTAAATAAAATATATATTATATTATAATTATATTAAGTAAATAAAAATAACTTAAAAATACTTTAAAAACTTTAATGTTTTATTATAGTTTTATTAAATTTTATAGCTATTATATAATTTAAGTTATTTAAGTTATAAAAAACTAGGGAATCTATATATTTAGAATTACCCCTTTTCTTATTATATGCATATCCGGATATATAAAAGTTACGTGCCTTATATGCATATCCGGCTGTGCGGGTAGTGGCACCCTGCCTCTGTGCCGCCTGTTAATAAGTCTACTGAGGCCATTCACAAATCTCGTCCACGTGATCTCGCGCTGCAATCTAAAGGAGGAAGCGCGTGGATCGCGTCACATAGGTACCTAGTGTAGGTAGGTAGTGCAGACCCTTGCAGATTGCTCCAACAACGACCTCTCATTTACATCTAGGCCAAATATTGTGCCCGACGAGCCCATCAACCACTCGCCCTAATACAAGCGCAATTGATCCGCCAATTCCTTTCGCCTCAAGCTCCATTCGATAATGGCTCGCACTTCCCTGCGCAAAAAGCAGGTGGTTAGCTATAACGAGGATCACGACGACGACGGCGAAATGCCTCGAGTGACCAAGGCTGTTGCGGCTGCTAGTAAGGCTGTGGAAAAGACCAAGGGGGTTATAACGAAGACCGTTGCTACAAAAACTGCTACCGCAAAGACCGCAACGAAACGAAAAGCCGAACCTGAGCCAGAGAGTGCAGCGCCTGCACCAGTGGCAAAGGTGACCAAGAAGCGCAAGACGAAGGCCAAGGATGAAGATGTGACACCTCTAGCAGACCGGACATCTGTCACTACTCTCAAACCTGCTATGCATATTGGCGCTCACGTTAGTGCTGCGGGAGGTATGTTCTCGTGAAAGCTGCAACAGACACGCTCAACTAACTATGTATCTCAGGAGTTCAAAATTCTGTCACCAATGCTGTCCATATTGGCGCAAACGCTTTTGCCCTCTTCTTGAAGTCGCAGCGAAAATGGACGAACCCCCCTCTCGACCAGGATGCCAAGAACCAGTTTATCTCGATGTGTAAACACCACAGCTACAGCGCAGGCGAACACGCCCTCCCGCACGGCTCATATCTCGTCAACCTTGCGCAGGCTGATGAAGAGAAGGCGAACCAAGCATATACCTCCTTTGTTGACGACCTGCAAAGATGTGAGCAACTAGGCATTCGCTTGTACAACTTCCACCCGGGGTCAACGGGTGGCGATGTTAGATCAGCAGCAATTGGACGTATCGCTGCACAGCTCAACAAGTCGCACAAGGCTACCAAGACGGTGGTCACAGTTCTTGAGAATATGGCTGGAAGTGGAAATGTCATTGGATCAACATGGGAGGACCTGAGGGATATTATTGATCTGGTCGAGGATAAGTCACGGGTGGGTGTTTGCATTGATACGTGCCATGCTTTTGCGGCTGGATACGACCTGAGGACACCAGAGGTGTTCAAGACAACTGTTGATTCTTTCAACGACATTGTCGGCCACAACTATCTCAAGGCTTTCCATTGTAAGTTCCTCCTCTACAGCCAACCTCTTGCATAGAAGCTAACATCCCTCAGTAAACGACAGCAAAGCGCCTTTCAATTCCAACAGAGATCTCCACGCCAACATCGGCACAGGCTTCCTCGGTCTTCGTGCCTTTCACAGCATTATGAACCACGCACCCTTCGCAGGCATGCCCATGGTTCTTGAGACACCTATCGACCGCACAGGTTCTGACGGCAAGTCCGTTGAGGACAAGAAGATCTGGGCCGATGAAATCAAGCTCCTGGAGCGGCTCGTAGGCATGGATGCCGAGAGTGAGGAATTCAAGGAGCTTGAGAAGGATCTACACGCCAAGGGCGAGTCTGAGCGGAATAAGATACAGGACCAGGTCGATCGTAAGACGGCCAAGGATGCGAAGAAGGGGGCCAAGAAAGGTGGTAATAGGAAGAAGAAGGGTGAATCGGAGGATGAGAGCGAGTAGAGGTCGTTTGCTAGCGTTATGGGCGAGAGTGATCCTTGTATGATTGATTGTATGAACCGGCGCAAGCAGTGTAATGTATTATAATATCTTTCTAGAAACTAGCAAGTGCCCAGTCTACTCACTATATCTTCCAGACCTCAAGTAATCAGATACCCAGGCAAATTGTACAGGTGGCTACTGAATAGTGGTGATTTCATTGAGTCAGTGTCAAGAGCCAAGGTCACGGAGTCGAAGTTTGGAGATATCATTCATACGTTATGTGGTTCGTGCTACAGACGATGTATGCTAGCAAATGCAAAACTCATACGGGTCTAATTCTCGTTCAAAGGGGTATTTCTTTACTCCTCATCATGCATCTCTTGATAAACAACGCCTAAGACGCGCAAACAATGTTCAGAGTCTACCAACACCCTCCTTCTACCCATATCCAACGCCAGACCAAGAAACAACGACGACGACAAACCACCAATTAATCATCTCTACTTACGGCTCTTGCCAAACGTAGCCTCAAGCTTGCCCATAGCACTCTTGAGTCCAACGCCTCTCTCACAGTTGGCCTCTAGCCACGTCTCCATCCTCTCCCTGACGCTCTTCATCGACCTGAGCACAGGCATCTTGCCGCCATCCTCAGAGCCAGTTGCTGCGGCAGCTCCTGGGTTGAGCAGAAGCTCGAAGCAGTCAGACCATATGTCAGTCTGCCAGTATCGCTTGAGACTTTCGCGGATCTTGTAGCGTCGACCAGACTTGCCGAGTCCGCCTTGATCGCATCGTACGGTCTCGATGTATTTGCCGAAGAGAAGCGTGTGGATCGTGCCCGCGAGACCGTGATAATCGATCTGCCATGTCCATGGTCGACCCTCACGCATCTCGGCGCAGTCTTGTGCACTGGTCCTCCAGTCGGCGATAAACTCAACCTCAGGCACAAAAGCACGCATGTCGATACCGCGACCAAAGTCAATGAGTACAACACCACGAGATGACCATCCACCACTTCCATCAGCCTTCCACTGGCTTGTCAAGGGCTCGTCTTCCGGCAGTGCGTCCAAACGCAGAAGACAGTTATCAGCCTTGAGATCTCCGTGCAGGATACTCTTGGAGTGTAGGGCCTCGACAGTTCGTAGTAGCTCAATCGTGAAGAACATGGCCAGCTGCTCGTCCATAACTGCAGAGGGCTCAGCTCGGAAGAAATTGACAACATCCAGGAGTGTGCCATGGGGGTGGTAAGGTAGGAAAAGGAATGCTTCATCCTGATATAGGTGCATCTCGTGAGCGTAGGACAGCGAGGTAGAAGCACGATGCTGAGGACCCAAGCGAGTATGGGGCAAGCGCATCATGTGAAACTCCCATGGTGTAGGTGGGCTCTCCATCTTCAAAGCTTCAGTCTCACTTCGATGGCTGACTGCAAATGCGCCCTTGCCCATGGTAGGGATCGCATTTTCATCATTCTCGTCAGCCTCAGGGGCCGAGTTCTCGACCAGATAGACAGGGGCAAATGCTCCCGCTCCAAGTTCCTTCTTTATCGTATAGGTAGACTGAGTACTGGGAAACTCGATCACCACAGGAGAATTAATAGGTCCCGTCCTTTCGCCAGACTTATTTGCCTTGGAGAGTGCCTTAGCAAACTTACGAATCTCACCTCCCCTTTCGTACTTCTCGTCTTGATGGTCGTAGAACCCAGAGTATGAGCTCAACGGGGGTAGCATCTTGGAAATGATCTCGGAACGAACCGACTCATCCACAGGATTGCACTGGATATCCTTGATAATTGGCCCTTTAGGTGGAAGAGGCTTGGAAGGAATTGACTTGCCTAGAGGTCCAACAGACTTTGGGGCAAGAGGTGCGGACATCTTAGGGGCTGGAAGAGCATCGTTGACCATGTCTCGGAGAGGACTGCTGAGAGGTTCAAGATCCGAACTTTCCTCATCCTCGTCCTCTTCCTCTTCATCGATAGTCATGGAATTGTCCTTTTTACAAGGTGTCTTGTACTCATGGCGTGGCATTGTTATATCAAGAGACATTTCAGTTCTCTCCGTGATGGGCGTCATGAAAGGCAGGCGGTTATTAGCTACCTCAGCCGGATCTCTAAATGGCCGAGTTGGTGGCTCATAATCTTCAGGGGGGATAGGAACGAAAGTTGTGCGAGACTGAGGAGGGAAACCTTCTGAGGTGGGAGTTTCTAGCTCTTCAACATCTTTGTCTTCGTCTTGCTCATCTCCAGTCCGTGACTGTTGATCACTGTCGTCTAAACCTTCATGGGAGCCCTGTTCAGGTTCAGGTAGACTTGTATCGATCAAAGCAGATACATGGGTACCATGTTGTTCGGTTCTTCCCTCCTCCACATCTTCGTTTCCATCGATATTGGGAATGTGCTTTTGTGTGGAAAAGTCGGACCACTCACTGAGGCTTTTCGCATCTGAAGTCTCATCGTTGTCGTCGTCATTATCATCGTCATCATCACCAGCTTCACTGGGATCTATATGTCTCGTGGTTCCCGTGCTCTCTGCGTCAGTCGTGTAATTGTCGTCGCTTTCATAATCATCCTCATCCGCGCTTTCTCCCTCTTCTTGATCAGCAGATTTCAGAGGTGCATTGAAAATGTCGTAGATATCATCAGTGGCAGCCTTGGTGTGAAGAGTCATAGTAGGCTCGGAGGTGTTCTTCTTCTTGAGCTTTGGCCTGGATGGCGAATCAAGCTTTGCCTTGACTGTTGGATGGTCAGATCGCTGCACATTGACTTATACCAAGGTTGACTTACTAATCTGAGTCTCGTTGACCTCAATCGCCTTCTTCTTCTTACTTCCCCGTGGTCCTCGGGGTTGCTCAATGGCTCTGCCATTCTCGTCGTATTGCACGACGTCCTTGTGGATCGCCAATTTGATAGAAGAGTCCTGATGAATGGCAAGTTTCTGCACAGGATCCTTATGAATAGCCAACTTACCCACAGGATCTGGGCGAATCATCAATTTATCGACATGGTCCTGATGTATAGACAATTTGTCGACAGGGTCCTGGTGGATCATCAACTTCTCTCCCACTCCCTTGCTGATCTCTTCAATCTCAGGAAGCACAGCAGGCTCAGGGACGAGACTCTCGTCAAATGTTTCCTCTTCCCAACAGTGATCAAGCCATCCTCGGTTGGCAGCCACAATTTCCTCGAAGCTGAGCTCAGTGCCAATTTCTTCAGGGGTAGGGTAGACAGCAGCAAGGTCAACAAAAACACGCTCCTTCTTCCCTGTTTGAGGGTGAAGAGAGATTTGACGCTTCGACGGAACAACAACGATATTCTGTATTTGCGAAAGAGACTATTGAACCATAACAAATCACGCCATACATTAGTCCTATGACCATCAACATGTGGACGTGTCAGGGAGAGGCGATCAACTTACCTGATCCCTAAAAATTGACATCTTAGGAGCTGTGCTCTTCTTTCCACCAGCCTGTAGCGTCTCGCCCGCCCATGGCTTGGCCTCTACTGAATTCTCCTTCCTTCGGTCTGCTAGTGAGCCGATACTATCCCATCCTTTTGATCCAGAACTCATTGATGACATGGCAGAGGGTTGAGTGTCTGTATCAGAAAAGATTGCCAACTTGGCTTTGCCAGACTTGCCTGGCCCACCACTTACTGGTCGCGCCGCCTGGGGATCCGCTGCACGAGCAGCAGCGAAGGGGTCGACCTTGGAGGCGAGGGCTGGTCGCATAGTCGGCAAAGCTGGGGAAGAAGGCTCATTCAGAGCATCTGGCTGCTGGGCAACTCGTTCCTCGAACTCCTTGAACTTGCGAAGTAAACGTTGGACTGGTCGAGCTTCACGCTCAATACCTAGCTTATACACTTCCTCAGCCTGTACCAGTCTGCCTGCACCCTCGAGCCAAGCAGCATACTCTTCGTAGAACAGGGCAAGTGACTCCCCTATTCCATGTCGTGATAGGAACATGTATGTCTCGCGTGGGGTATCAGAGAAGAAGTGGATATAATGCACCCAAAGCTTGAGGTATCGGGGGTCGTTCTTGTATTGTGCTGAGCCAATGAAGGTCTTGGTCGCTCGCTCGAGCAGTGTGTGAAGTTGTGATTGTGGTGTTGCTTGTGCTGAGGGGTATGCGTCTAATGTCCATCGCACATAACGCTCAAAGACATCGAGGGGATCGTCTGACTCGGCGATGTTCTCGACCTCCTCCTCAAATTCGGCACGAATACAGTCATTAACATTGCGCGTATCTGAGGGTGTTGGTGTCGACTGCTTGTGAAGCGGTGATGGTGAGTAAAGCTGAGCGAGCTTTTTTGCTGAGCGACCGCCAGGCAAAGATTGTATATTTTCTTTCTGCCCTTCGATCAAGTCGAAATCGATGAGATCTCCTGAGCCTGACATGATGGGTTAGTATCTTCTCCGGCGAAGTGTATGTTTTGCATAAAACGCTCTCGAACTGGGGTTGTTGATCGAGGGGCTAACGGTTTTAAGCGGGTAGTCGTATTAATGTTGATATTATGGATGCGCCAATGAGCTTGTTGCTGTAGAAACAGCCACACGTGGCTCTGAGGACAAAAGCCACATGGTAAAGTCGCTGCTTGACTTGAAACGAGATAGCATCCCCCAATGCGTTACTTGCGGGAGGCTATTGATTTTCCGATATCAATTGAATTCATTGATTAACCTGTCGTGGTCAACAGCTCTTTTTAATTCTCAAATTAAGGTGCAAAGTTGCCGTTTACTGTGTGAAAATCCTTCACTTTGGCAAAACGTTCACCGAAGTCGGGCGGATTCTATTGGACTTCAATAAAAGTTTTATTAACTGATCAGTTTGCTTTTACTATTTTTGCCTCTATTACTTTCAATTTGCCATAATGGTATATGGTCTCACGCGCTCCTGGCTGTAAGACTCAAAGGCATCATTATCATCACAAGGCTTTTTGTTCCACATATCCATCTATACCTGTTTACAGGTTCACAGACTTGCGGAAGTTGGCACCAGGGTAGATGGCCTGGTCACCAAGCTCCTCCTCAATTCGGAGGATCTGGTTGAGCTTGGCAAGACGCTCAGATCGGGCAGGGGCACCGGTCTTGATCTCACCAGCACGGAGACCGACAGCGATGTCAGCAATGGTGACATCCTCAGTCTCACCGGATCGGTGAGAGACCATGACACCCCAGCCGTCGGCGTAAGAGTCCTTGGCGGCCTGGATGGACTCGGTCAGAGTACCAATCTGGTTGACCTTGAGGAGGAGGGCGTTGCAAGACTTGAGCTCAATGGCCTTCTTGATGCGGAGAGGGTTGGTGACAGTCAGATCGTCACCAACAACCTGGATGTCCTGGGTCTTGGAGAAGTAGCTCCAGGCCTCCCAGTCGTCCTCAGCGAAGGGATCCTCGATGGAAACGATAGGGTACTTCTTGCAGAGCTCGGAGTAGAGGCTGGCAAGCTCCTCGTAGCTGAGCCACTTAGAGGAGTCGGATTCGGGGTTCTTGAAGTCAAGATCGTACTTCTTCTCCTCGACCTTGTAGAACTCGCTGGAAGCAACATCCATGGCGATCTTCATCTGGCCGGTGTAGCCAACCTGCTCGATGGCATCGGTAATAAGCTCGAGGGCCTCCTCGGCAGTCTGGATATCGGGAGCGACGCCACCCTCGTCACCAACGTTGCCGGCGGACTGGCCGTATCGCTTCTTGGCCAAACCCTTCAGGGCCTGGTAAACCTCAGAACCCTGGCGGAGAGCCTCAGTGAAAGTAGGAGCATCGCTACGGTGGTGTTAGTCACATTAAAGCTTGAGGAGAATGAGTCGCAACACATACGTAGGGACGATCATGAACTCCTGGAAGGCAAGACGGCCACCAGCGTGGGAGCCACCGTTGAGGACGTTCATGAAGGGAACGGGGAGGACGTAGGGCTTCTTGGTTCCGGCAAGGTCGGAAACGTGAGCATATAGAGGAACACCCTACGAAAGAATATTAGCCAAAGGTTTCAAAGCATGGAAAGCATATGTCTGAAGCTCACCTTCTCAGCAGCACCGGCCTTGGCGACGGCCAGAGAGACACCAAGGATGGCGTTGGCACCGAGCTTGGTCTTGTTGGGGGTACCATCGAGCTCGTTGAGGAAAGCATCGACAGCGGACTGGTCCTTGACATCGAGGTTCTTCTCAATCAGAGCAGGGGCAATGACGGAGTTGACGTTCTCAACAGCCTTGGTGACACCTTTGCCACCCCACTTGGACTTATCACCATCTCGGAGCTCGCAAGCCTCGTGTTGGCCTATATTATCATGAACTTAGCGACTGCGTTCGGGGAGTAATCGAAGAGGGTTGGAACGAACCGGTAGAGGCACCGGAGGGAACGATGGCACGGTGGAGGCCAGTCTCGGTGACTACGTCAACCTCGACGGTGGGGTTTCCACGGGAGTCGTAGACGGAGCGGGCGAAGACCTTCTTGACAGCCATGTTGACTAGTGTGTGGTATTCTAAAGGTGGTTGTTTAGTTGATTTCCTTAGGATGAAGAGTTGAAGGATGGAGGAGAGAAAGAGAAGGGAGAGGGGCAAGGGAGAAGAGGCAGAAATTATATAGCTGTCAGAGAATGGAAGGTTCTACCGATGGAACGGCCGACGCCCAACAGCCAGTGCCATAGCAGAGCTGAGCTGAGCAGTGCTGAACAGTGCTGAGCAATGGGCAATGGGCAATGGGCGATGAGCAATGAGCAGATGGGCAAGGCCACCAGTGTCAATTCAAGTCACTCAGTGGTTAGAATATGCCTCAATAGCCCAATGGCCCTGCTCAGACCAACCCAGCCCAGCCCAGCAACGGAGTGAGTGGTTGTTGTTGCTCATCACAACCAAACCAAGCCAAGCCAAATCGAACCAGCTCCTGTGAAATTTTGGTGGGGGGATTTTTTTGCTAATCGGTGAGGGAGGGGTGGCAGAAGGTGGAGGAGGGGTTGGAGGGGGAGGGGGAGAAGCAAGCTACTAGGCTAAGGTTTGCTGTTTGTGATGTGCTGTGATGTGCTGTGCTATGACGAGAGCGAGGGTGCGTGGTAATGGTGGTGAGGGGCATTGATAATAGCTGTGACTGTTTATCATGATTGAAGCTTACCTTAGGTAAAGCAGTTATGTATAAGTCGCAATTGAAGCCAGCAGAACCAGTCTAGATGGCAAATGAGGATATATGTGAGTACAAGAGATGATATGGAATGAGGATGAGAGAGAAGGGAGAGAGAGAGAATGGCAGGAGAGGGGAGGACCAGGTGTTTATTAACGAATTCTTAACTGTAGAAACCAGAGGAAATCTGTCGATCCACGAAAAGCTCCCAATGCAGCCCAGTCAACGTTCGACACGAGAAAAACATGTAGAGTACGTAGTGTCTAATCTGCACCATCTTCCATGTCTTTCACCAAAAATTGCTACAGTACGATACAAGGTGGGGCACTGATTGACCTTGGAGGGGTGAAAATGATCTCACAAAATCTCACCCTGGCAAGCCTGGGCCATGGAACTTCAACAACCTCAGAGGAGGGGTCCAGTTCCTCCCCCCTTTACCTTTGTGGCTCCTGGACTGGTCTCCACCTGTAGGGGCCTTCAGTCGCCTCCATACCTAGATCCAGCCCATCCCACCTCGCCAGAAAGCCATCTTAATGGCTTCTCGCTCATCTTGAGATCCATTTACATTTACATTACAGTAAAACACCGGCAAAGACACAGCGCAAGGGTCCTATCACCCCTGAGGACATGGGTGGCTGTGGTGATGTCGAGCATACTATAGGATGGAGACTGGCTGAATTGGATCATTGCTAGCGATATGGGAAAATCAACTTTTGCCGCCTTAGCATACACGCCCGCCGATGCAGCGCCGCACTGAGACCGAGAAGAGAGGAGAGCAGAGCAGAGGATGAAAGAACAGGAGAGGTCACCGTAAAACACCACCGGCTACGTCTCCACGCATGTTTGTCTGTTACCTTGCTGGACTTTACTCTATGTATTGCTATGCATAGCATCATTTCCATGTACAGCAGTCCATTACATATCAGCCCCTCTAGGTTTATGTCTTGCTCCCGTTGATTCCCGGCACCACGGGCTTGTCCTGCCCGTCGTCCGCCGCATCGCTGCCCCAGACTTTACCGTGCCGGCTCGAGGACGTTTTCCGGTTGGATAGTCCCCGTCCCGATCGGAAGCCAAGGTGTAACGAGAGCGAGATGAGCCTCCGCAGTCCCGGAAGGCTGCATGTTAAAATGGTGCATGGCGGGCAAGGCCGGCCAGTAGTGTGATTATGTTGTAACTATTGAATAGGTAGACTTTCTTGCAGGCTTAAACCATGTTCACGCTTCCTTCGGGCAGATATTAATCCCACAACAAAGTCGTTGGAATGTGTTTAACTACACTCAATTGTCGGTCAAGGCTCCAAAGTCGGTCCATTAAGGTCGATGTGTTCTGATAGACATGGATGCAGATGGAGTGATATGAGTCCGTGTGCAGCCAACAAGAGACCTGAGCCATCCCACACCCCTCGCTTTTGGGTGGGCAATTGACGTTTGAATGCTATGAGGCCGACGACGTGGTTTGATACTGGAAAACGTAATATTGCCGCTGTCAAGTGTATCAGGCATGATCTGACTTTAACTTACCACTGACATTATCTACAATTAGCCCGACACAATCATGTGTTGTTGGTCCGTGGGTATTGGTGGGTATCCACGAAGCGACAAATCGATTCAGCTCAATGTTTATCGTTATCGACATGCTATGACAGCCTCCCATTTGATTGAGTAACCCTTGTTCACATAATTCAAGATCATAATGCTGCCCACCCGAAACGCCGTATGTAGCAACCCAAGTCTATCGCCAGTTTTTATCTTTTAGAAGCGCTCCTTCATTCTCGCCGCGACCGTTCGGAGGTTGCCGTACACCTTGCCAGGCGGCTTTCCGAGAATCAGGCTCACAACCGACTCTCGAGCAAGGTGGATGTTCTTGAATCCTCCCAAGATATGAATCTTGGAGTCGGCCAACACGATTCGGGTTCTGCTGGCGTTCTCGATGGCGAACTTTGTCTTTCCGTCCTTTCCAGCAATTCGTCCAATAGCACGGGCCTGGCTGTCGCCGTGCATTGTTCGCACATCCTTGATCTCAAAGGTCTGGATGTAAAGGTCGTCAAGTCGGAGCAACGCAATAGCATCGTCCACATCGAAACCCAGAGTGAAAGCCTTGACGAAATCTTCTCCCTTCTGCAGTGCTCCAGTATCGGTGGTGTGCTTCGATGACCTCAACTCGATTGTCTTTCGCTTGATGTTCATTCGGCATTGGAGCTTGAGATGCTCAACGAGAGGAGGGTAGATGGATGTCCATGACTGTTTTAGAGGTGTCATTCGGTGAGGAGGAATGGGAATTTTGCGGGTTTCGACCCTGGTGACGGGGTCCTGGATAGATGGTTAGAGTCGCAAACACTCAATATAGTGGCGCGGGGCAGTCTCACGATGTCTCTAGCAGGCGCAAATCGAGGTCGTCCCTCTTCATCGATAGCCATTCCATTCTCGTTGCTCTCCTCTACGGGCACGAGAACATCCGCATCGATAGGGAGAGCGTCGGGCGCATCTAAAAGGAACTCCTCGTCGTTACCTGGACCAGAGTCAGATATTGTCTTCAAGACCCTCGCCTCTCGGCTCAGAATTTTTTTCTTACCTTCAACTGGAAGCGGAACATCGAGAGCGGGCGGGGCATCCTCCGCCTGCTTCAACGCGGTCGGCGCAGGCATTCTGATAGATGAATAAAATTGCTGGTAGTGTTTGCGAGGCAAAGATGACAAGATTCGTATCTTGATAAGTACCCTCAGTAGTTTGATCGCAAAAAATCGTCAAAGTCAAATGCACTCCGAAGTATTGAAGGTCGGTTTGGTGGGGGCGTTCGTTTGTCGACTTTCACCGATCAAAAATTTGTGTGGTTATCGTAGCTTATCGATTGGCTCGCTGATTGTAGCGGCTAGGCGCGTCATGGAGTGACTTTCCCGCCAAGATTTGGCTTTAGCTGTGACGGAATCTGTTTCCCACTAACTCCGACTCCTCCATCTTCTCAACCTTGAATCTTCCAACTACAAGCCTTTCCCGCTTGTAACCCTCCTTCTCCAAATTCTCGGTGTTGTATTTTCTTTCAGTCAGGCATCATGATGCTGGAATGATGGCTAAGGGTATCCCCTCATCTTTGATCGGGCGCTGCTTTGGGGTCTCCTTCAACTCTTCTCAAGCTACATCATCTGCGACAACCATACGTACTGTGGCAGAAACTAGTCGGAGATGGCCATTGTCAACGACACCCATCGTGCCCTCGAACATCCGATTTAACCATACACAGCAGCAATGGCAAATTTTTAGTCGAACCGCTGATAACAGCGTGCCTGTCACTGCAACCTCATTGCGCCATGATATTCGGCCTTCAAAGTCTGTGCTCGGGCGCATGGTCCCTCTTACAGCCCGCTCTTCAACTTACCAATCGTTTGGCGTATCAACATGGTCCTCGAGGTTACGACGACAACAGCATCGGTTCTACAGTGATAGCGGCGGTAGCAAGGGAAATGGGTCAAAATGTTCTTGCGGCAAGGACATCGCAGATACACCTATTACACCAGTTAGAACAACAGATGATCTAAAGAAGGTCAAGGCTTCGACATCAAACGAAACAACTAAAGATGCCTCAAATCAAGAGCAGCAGCAACCTGCAGGCACGGATCCTGAGCCAGTGTCTTACATGTCATATCTACACCTGCCGAGAATGCCGCACCGCCCAACCAAAGAAGAACTCCTCGAGGCAGCTAGCGGCTTTTGGCAGCGACTCAAGATTCGTCTAAAGTGGGTGTCGATTAGAAGTATGAGGCCGTGGAATATTGATGAATGGGGTGCTTTTGTTTCATGGTTTCTCTTCGGCCACCTCGCTTGGATCATTGTCGGAACAACTACCTTTTTCTCTCTTATCATCCTGTCGATCAACACAGTTGTTGCACAAGGTATGTTATTAATCCTCTCTTGGATCACGCACTTGCTAACTACCTGAAGAAACGCTCGCTCGGTGGGTAGGTGACTATCTGACCCAGTCTGCTGGTGTTACTGTTGTTTTCGAATCTGCTATTGTTCCCAAGTGGCGGGATAATGTTATCTCTTTCCGCAATGTGTTCGTCTCTCGGCGACCTGGTCAAGGCAACGTCTCGTCCGTTAGCAAGGGCTCATCGGATGCTGCCGCTGAGGCTGCCGCAGGCCGCAAAGCAGACTTGGGAGGTTCCTCCGAAGTTGACGATGGGAATTACACCCAGTTTGATGTTAGCCTCTCGACGGTCAATGTGACGCTATCATTCTTGAATTGGTGGAACGGCAAGGGCTTACTCAAGGACGTTGAGATCAAGGGCGTTCGCGGTATTATTGACCGAACGTCAGTGACTTGGCCGGCTGAAGAAGTCGACCCCTTGTCGTATCGTCACAAGCACCAGCCAGGAGACTTTGAGATTGAGAAGTTCAAGATGGAAGACCTGCTACTCACCGTACATCAACCAGGTGGTTTCCGACCTTTTTCCATCAGCATATTTTCTTGCGAGCTGCCCCAGCTTCGCAAACAGTGGCTCTTCTACGATTTTCTCTCCGCAAACCACATGTCAGGGTCTTATGATGGCTCTTTGTTCACAATCCACCCCCGGCAGGTTCATGGCGTCGTACCTAGCGGCAATGGCGATCCAGAAGCTACAGTGGGTTTTGGTGACCCCAAAGCCTGGAAAAAGTTCAGCCGACTCCGAATCGACGGATTGAGGATTGACCACCTCAATCGTGGTGTTGAAGGACCTTTCGGTTGGATTTACGAGGGAAATGTCGACATCGTTGCTGACGTCATGTTTCCTGCTGACTCTGATGAGAGTATCACGAAAGTCATGACCGATTTCTACGACCAGCTTGAAGATATAGTCGACACAAACAGACATCGCTTCATACGCAATATACAAGAACAGGGTCCCTTACTTCTTACGTCAGGACATCTTTCGGAATCAACCGGTGATATTGAGGAGGACAAGCCAGCTGATGGGCCACAACAAACCGACGAGGAACGACGTTACCTGATTATGGACCTTCGGATCTCCATGAACGATGTTAAGGCTGCGGTGCCCCTCTTCACCAAAGACATGTCCTATGTGAACCAGGCACTGGTCCGACCCATCGTTGCTTATATCAACGCCAAAAAGACGTATATTCCGATCAACTGTCGTATTGTCAAGCGAGCTGGTGATTTTGATGGCAGTTGGTCTATTTTCGACTGTGGTCTTATGAATGACATGTCTGCTGAGACATATGATGCGTTTGCGAACGACGTTGAAAACCAGCAGAGTCGAGTTCGACGATTTAAGAAGGTTGGGTTCTGGACCTTGTCGCTTGCAGTCCATGCTCTCTTTATGGGAATGGCAGGCAACGTGGTATAATGAATTATGAACCAGTTCTCCTCTGTTGAACTGGACCCATTTCCATTACTGTGGTATACGGGTCAAGTCACGACACATACAGCTTTGTATATCTCATGGACGTTGTTGGCACACGACAACAAGTGTAAAGGAAAGGCAACAAAGGCGTTTGGAATTGGTACTTATATGACATGATTGATTGTTACGGGCGTTGACGGAACTCGTTTGTATAAGAGCGACAACTCGCTCATGATATCCTCTACTCCTTAATCTCTTTTGGGAGCAATATGATGGGCGGACGGCTGATGAGATACCCTTGCCGTACTGGTGACACATCAGCCACGAAATAGCATAAGTAGCCTCCTGTATACGAATAAACATGATATATGAGCTATACAAACTGGTCGAACTTGACCTCTGGCTTTCTCAATCGAAATACATAATACTCTGGCTTTCGTCTATCTAGCTGTCGCGAACCAACGTAGCAACCAACAGAGACCCTATGACTGAACTGTATCGCATAGACCGTTTCATATAATTTCCATCTACTAAGCCCATGTATGGGAATCTACTGTACTAAGAGCCCGGATGATGCCGTTATACACTTGTTTCTTCATCAAATCCTAAGTATCAAAGGACCATTAACGCCCACTTCAGCGCGTTAACCACACCGTTTGCATCAATGCTTTCCCTTCCTGATGCGCCGCCCTCTGCTACCCATGTCATGTTCAAGCACCCGAAAGGGTTTCGATGCAACACCCGTAGGGAGCCAGTGTGAGGTTGGCCCCAGCCGGGTATCGCGAGTTCGCCATGTTGGGCGAGGAGGGAAACTCGTTAGACAGGGGCAGGTATTAAGAATCCGATGCTGGGAGCGGCGACTCGGGGCACGGGGCGAAGGCTCCCCTTCGTATATTGTTGAAAGCCGTTTCACATAAAGTCATCACTGGAAAGAGGGTTAGTGTCTTGTATAGTTCAGTTTGCAAAAGTGAGCACTCACTCTCCAAAATCGTCGTTATCTTCGTAAGTGGCAGTGTCCGTGGTGTTAGCACGGCTGGTGACCAGGGAAGTTTTTGTCTTAGCAGCCTTGGTCTTCTTGCCGCCCTTGTCAGCGGCCTTCTCCTCTCTCATCTTTTCGTTACCTAGGGCAGTCAAGGTGGAGGCGAGCTTCTTGATCTGCTCGCTGTTCATCTCCTTGGCGAGCGCCTTGGCGAAGTCCTGGAGGAACAGGCTGTAGTGAGGGTTCTTTGCATTGGCCGTAATGATGGGTGCCATAGTGGTTCGAAGAGTCTCGAACTGGGCCTTGGTCTTGGGCTGGAAGAGAGGTAGCTTGGAGATGTCGACAGTGTTGGTAGGGTCGTTAGAGTTGATAACAACGGCAGCAGGGCGAGTCTTGGAACGGTTGGCGCTGATGCCAATATCTCCAAACATGTCGGCGGCGTGGGCGAGATCGGCCTCCTGCTCGGTGCGTCGGAGTCGTTCACGCTTCTCGGCCTCGGTCTCTTCGTAGTCCTCAGCGTCCTCGGCTTCGGCCCTCTGTTGGGCACGTTCAGCCTGGTGCTCAGCGATTCGGGCTCCCTTGGGCTTCTTGGCAGCAGCAGCGGCAGCGGCAGCCTTCTTCTTGGCTTCGGTGGCCTTGCGCTCCTTCTCGCGCTCGGCTTCGGAGTCGTCGGCATCCCATGAGTCTAAGACCTATTTGATAAAGTTATCAGTCGGATGTCGAACATCAAACGTCACGAAGCAAGGGGGTGGTCGGGGGTTAAGAGGATTTTTTGGTAAAGACTTACATCACCATCGTCCTCTTCGTCGTCAAACTTACGGCGGGCAGCAATAGCAGCAGCGCTTCCAACCTCAGGAGTACCGGAAGAGCTGTTGTCGTCGCTCTCCTCCTCGTCTATACATACGTCTGTCAGCAAATATCTTCTCCCATTTCACTTCTTGACTGGCAAGGCTCGAGCAGAAAGACCCCGCAAAAGCCCATCTTGTGTGATAGGACGTCACGATATTCGGGTCTGGGTAAGGAGGGAGGGGGCTCGGATGGGTTTTTTGGAGGGTATTACGTACCCCACTTCTTAGGAGGCATGATGTCGGTTTATGGCGATACGGTGCGAGAGAGATTTTGGTGGTTGCGAGAGTTGAAGTTGCAGTTGGGTTTTAGAGCATGCGGATGTGTTGGGGGGAAGTTTTGTGTGAGTTGTGCGCTCGTGCGTGGTGTGGGTGGGTGTTTGATGCTGCGGTACAAAACGGGTCGAGCGAGGATGGATCTTGGAAGCAAGGAACGAACAAGAGGACAAAGAAACAAGGTAAGTTAGGTAGGTAGTGAGATGATGTTAGATTTATATGGTGTAGTCTTGTGACTTTTTCGGCATTATATATATACTATCTGTCTCATGCAGAAAATGAAAATAGAAGGTTAACCTGTTTCTTGAACCTACAATACAAAGGCCAAAGATCGAGACAGAGGTAAACTTAGTAGGTACGTCTTGTCAGGCATAAAGTTTTGAACCCGATCCAAAGTGCAAAGTGGGATGGATGGAGGGGTAATATTTCTACAGTAGGCTGTCAGTGAAGGAGGGGCATTTACCGAATTTTTCTGGCGCGTTTTTTCCATGTGCTAACCTACCTAGGTTTGACGTCAGTCAATCATGATGTGGAATTACATTGGTTAATAAGACCCAAGCAGACCGAGGGGAAAGTTGCAAATAGAGGGAGGTCCTCTTAATTTTAAGTTAGTTATATAATAGAAAACAAGCATATTTCTTATACATGTACTGTACTCCAAAGTTCAATACAATCACAGGTCAGTGACATGGCCCCATATGTAAAACAATTTAACTCATCAGAAGAATGAAGAAATCATGCCCCTATCCACGCTAGCTAAGTAATTATTAACTCTGCCCACTGCAATTTCTATGAACGTGAGTCATCATGAGATTGGTTCACTCTTCTTTTCATCATCTCTGACGTCTATCGATATCCATGTCAGTGCATGTCTTGGCGGTGCGTGCGAGCCAGAACATTCTGATAGCCGCCTACCCGGTACCATGTATATGCGTAGTAGATGTAGGCAACTTCTTGAGTTTTACGTTTACTACAATCTGGGACAAGTAGAGGTTGAGTTGATATGGACTGATGGTTTCAATATATGAATTCACTTGCTTAATTGAACAGTTCATTCTTTTGCAGGAGGGTCCGTTGTACACGCAGTGCCGGAATATGATTATACTGTGCAATTCTACTGACGGTAGTAGACAATCAAGAAAGCATCAAGCCATTGCAATCAATATCAATTTCCAATGTTCATGATGTTGACATTCCCCATGGATACTCCCAGATATAAACGTCATCTTGCTTTGACCAGACCCTTAAGAAGTATGCACGTGGGTCATGAGGCCTGAGAGACGTCGGTGTAAGCCAGAAATTTCGATTTCCGCGGACTGCAAATAGTTATACGGACAGATGACCGTTATAATTCTACTGATTCGCCCAGCAACGACTCATTGACCGTCCCGGTACTACCCTCGCTTGGAATTATTTCAGTTCCCCGTAGAACAGATCTCGAGAAAACCCGATACTGGAGCTCCTATCCGTGTAAACTCGGCCTTTAAAAAATATCCCTTACTTGCTACGGAAGCTTTTATGATAGAGTTACTCCGTAGTAATAGGCCCGTTAGCAGCACGTGCCATCAGCCTTGTAGATCGCGAGTAATTCCTGAGATATCTATGATTGTTCCAAGTATGAAGACCCGACTACTCCCGACCAACTTTGACTCACGTGGCAGCCGCAACTTTTTTTGAGCCGCAATCACTGACGGATCATCGTCTGCCACTAAGGTAGGCCACGGATAGGCTTTGTCAGTTCCCGATTTAGGTCTTTCGGGAAGACAATTCTAGCGCTTCAATCATCTGAACCATCCCCCTGGACCGCTGCGGACCACTCGTCTCTGCAGCCTGGCTTGGCTAGACCAGTTCCATTAGCGAGCGGCCAAGGTGTGCCGCATGCGCCGCTCACCTTGGACCTCTCCCGGTCTCTATTCGTGACACTTACACGCCTTGCGAGCAATTTTTCAGCCGACCGCATACGGAACTGTGCTTGTGTAAACCGAGAATCTTGCTCATGCAGAGGCCAGCATGGTAAGCTAGCTCGAGTTTGGCTGCAATCAAGGGAGGGGCAATGGGCGGCAGCGCCGGAGGCTTCCATCGTGAGTCCTGAGAATGTAATATATAAGTCTTGTTGTACCTCCTCAGGCAGGAAGCTTCAAAACGATCTCTTACATACCTATCAAACTATAATATCCATCATCAACAATACATACTAAGCAGATATCTGCTACACACACTTGCATCCGAGGCATCAAGAGTCTTGCTCAACATGTTGTCTACTCAACTTCACCACAGCCAAGCCTCAAGACAGGCCGCAAAGACTGTAGCTTTCGGCCTTGCTCGAGCTACATCCTCCCCATCCATCGCAAGAGTGCCCACTGTTCTTCGAGTCGGCTGCGCTGCTTCACAGCAACAGCGACTCTTCTCTTCAACACCAACAAATCAACTTCGTGACTTCTTCCCTGTCAAGGAGACCCCTCACATCCAGACAACCAGACCAGCATGGCCACACGAGGGCTACACATACGATGAAATGACGGCTGTCGAACCTGCCCACCGACCACCTCAGACAGTCGGTGACCACACAGCCTGGAGAATTGTCCGCCTGGCCAGATATTGTATGGACAAGGCCACAGGAATGGACCGCGATCAGAAGTCGGACAGAAAGAAGCCAACCACAGCCATCGCAGCTCAGAAACCACTTACAGAGGCTCAATGGGTAAGCCTAATACCAACCTCCCATACTCTATACCCCATTTGAAGATTGCAGGTAGTCTAACATATCAAAGTTGATTCGATTCATCTTCCTTGAAAGTGTTGCCGGAGTTCCAGGCATGGTCGGAGGCATGCTGCGACATCTCGGCAGTCTTCGACGCATGAAGCGAGACAACGGCTGGATCGAAACACTCCTCGAGGAGAGCTACAACGAGCGAATGCATCTTCTTACATTCATGAAGATGTGCGAGCCTGGCTGGTTCATGAAGACAATGATTATCGGGGCTCAAGGTGTATTCTTCAACAGCCTGTTCGTTTCTTACCTCATTTCGCCTAAGATCGTCCACCGGTTCGTCGGCTATCTTGAGGAAGAGGCTGTTCACACATATACTCGCTGTATCAAGGAGATTGAGGATGGCAACCTCCCTAGGTGGACTGACCCCAAGTTTCAGATTCCTGACATTGCCATTCAGGTGAGTAACTTTGGTACCCTATATTGTGCTGTGCATTGGCTGATACTCTCTTCTGTAGTACTGGAAAATGCCTGAGGAACATCGCACGATGAAGGACTTGATACTCTACATCAGAGCTGATGAAGCAACACACCGAGGAGTCAACCACACACTCGGTAACCTTAACCAAAATGAGGACCCGAACCCATTTGTCAGCGAGTTTAAAGATCGCGAGGTACCCAAGCCTGCGCTAAAGCCCACAGGCTATGACCGAGCCGATGTCATCTAAAGACAATCGTCTCGAAACCGATGCCATGTTATTCATGTTGAATACCTCTGGTTATCTTGACCCGGACGGTACTAAAAGCTGTTTCATTTGTGTAAGATATTGAAAAGATGGGATCTGTGTACCACTAGATATTTGCAGGAGATACCACTAAAAACGGCGTTTTGCTGTTCATTATAAAGAGTTTTTATTATGATTGTATACAACTATATTACCTTGTTTAAGAAGAGATTATATTTCGAAGACGACAAGAAGACTGAAAGCGAATCCAAAGGCAGAAATGACGACTGAGATGATTTCAAGTCAAGAAAAGGAGCTCTTACTTATTAATAGTACCAGCATCCATCAATGAATGGCTTTCTCTCGAGCTTCGCAAACCCTTTATCCTGACTGTTCCTATCTTCAACATAGGAAAGAGGCTAAATTACACAAGCTTACAAAATCACATGTGAAAATACTACTCAAAAGTCACAATCACCAGATACGTATTCCGTACTCCGTAAAAATGATGTAAATGAAATTCTGCCTCAATAGTCAATTACGTACAGCCTAACTTTTCTTTCGCCTAGATAATTATTCAATTTCGCAAAAGAGCTTCCTGCCTATTTGGGCAAAGCTGATACTACATGCCCGTAGGTGGTTAATGGNTATTAAGAGATTTAGAAAGCCTGGGCTCAATAAAGTTAAAGGTTAAAGATAAAAAGAAATGTATCATATTCAAGTAATGATAAGTACAGTTTGCATTAGATCTTTCACGCTCTTCACCTATCCTCCCTTATTTGCCTCCGTATAACTGACCAAGCCTTGTGCTCGTAGTAGGCCTTGTTGTTGAGAAGTTGTGAAGAGGCGATTCTCCTGACTGTCTTGTCAGCCATCCTGGCCACGACGAACAGGTTCGTCACACGAGCGCCGTGCTTTACTAGTTCTAGTATATGTCTATCAGTGATGTATTCTGGCGTCCCCATCACTGCATCATCCGGATGTGACAAAAGAAACATATCAAACGCTGTAGCACCCCGGGAGTCTGGCTTGTTAAGCAATTGACCGGGAACATGTTTGAGTAGCTCAACGCGCTTTTCTACGCTCACTGGCATCATAGCCACATGGTGAAGAACAGTGCTCCACGGTGCGCCTGACGTTTGTGTGGTCGAACCTAGGGGATTGCGGGCGGTTTTTAGGCGTCTCCAACCCTTCTCCAGTCTGAAACGTGATTGACTGGATATGCCAGCTGTTGACAGGTAGTCCGTGACAAAATTCCGTTCCGCGGACTCGACCATTTCCTCCGCAGGCATTCGTCTCGATACCTCGGCACCGTTGTTTATATGGAAAGAAATAAAGTCAATGTGTGACTGACCATCTCCATCTATGTTGTTGAACTGAAGGCTTCCAATTGCCGTCTTCTTGTCATTCTCCTCGTCAAAGGTTCTGTTCATTTGGGCGTTTGCTTCATGGAGGCGCTGGGCCATGGCACGGTTTGGGAAACGGCCTGGTGCCCAGGCGGTGTAGTGGAGTAGTGGACGTCCTTCCTTGTAAATCTCGTATCCACCGCCTGATCCTAAGGCTCGTGAGACAAATCGATGCATATTGTTTGCCACTGCAAATGCAAGGAATGTCGTTTTCCAAGATTCGTCCTGGAAACCCCAGTCACATTTGGGGTCCTTCGATATTACCCGTTCAATCTGACCCAGAAGCTTGAATACTGACTGTGAGTCTTGCGCGGGAGGCTCCATGCTGCCGTATGCGTGCTGCATAGTGACATCCATGCAGACTGGAACAGTCGGCCATTCATGTCGTTTGTCTGGCGGGACCCCCAGAAAGGTATCGACTAGTCGAAGATGAAGGATATGGCCATTGTCAGGCACAATGTCGATATTTTCGGTCCAACCGAGAAGGCATTTTCGAAGCTCCTCACTGTAGCTTGGTAACTGAAGAAAGTCCTTTACAGCTTGGTGTAGGAATTCCACTCTCCACTCGAGAGCATTCGAATCTTGGTAATATCGGGTCAGAACCTGATCATCACCGTCTCCTACTAACGATCTTCGGCTGTTGACAGTCTGTAAATCGGTGTCCGCATTGTCAAAGATGTTCCGAGTGATTGAAGACGCAGGTCTCACGACCTGTAGGAGCCCTCCCGTTACGCTTCGAATCTTCTTCTCGACCCGCAAATGGTTGTTTGCCTCTTGCCAGGCTCCTCGAGAATAGGTGATGGTATTGTTCTCAGAACCAAGCCACTGTGTATTGTCCTCATCACGTATGAGCTCGAGAAGGATACCCACAGTAAAGGCTGTTGTAGACTGCCGCGTCTTCAGAAGCGTGTCAAGGAGCGCGTAGGTTTGATGTCTTGTGTTTTTAGGAGTTCTCTGCAAGATGAGCAGGAAGAATTTTCCAAGCTGACTACTGGTGTCTTTGAAAAGTTGATTTATGTCGTCTTTGATTCGCATCAGAGGTTCTCCGTTAGCATAACGGTTGGAAACATCTTGAACCACTAGAATGACCCAGAGAAAGACACCCCTGGCTTCCTCGACTATGTATTGACGAATGGTTTCCAGTATGGAACGGTCGTTTTGATTCATCCTGGAGCCTAAGTCACCAAGTCGCAACTTTGCGGCGACATAACTTTCGATGTCCTTGACGGTGTAGTCTTGAATCTTGAAAGTCGGATATCCATCCAAGCTTAGTTCAAACTCGTTTTCCGGTCGGCTGGCCGAACATATCTTAAAATTCCCTCCGCAATTCGCAGTGTCGTCTTTCGAAACTAGCATCTTCATAAACTCAACCATTGTATGTCTCGGGGTTCTTTCTTGGTCCATTTCATCAAGGCCATCTATGAAGAAGCATACTGAGAATTCAATCCCAACCTGACGTTTGCACGTTATAAGGATGGCTTCCAGTGTCTGTCTTGATATCAGTGAGTCGTTGACTTCGCTAGGTGTGATAAGATCATTGACAATTCGTTCTAAAGGTGCATATGTCTTGCAGAGGTGATGGATCATGGAGGCCAGTACAGTATCTCATGATCTTTCTTTCTCGTCCATGCGATCTGTCAGGAACATGGACGCACTAGACCAACCGGACTTTAGGAACTCAGGAGACGTGCCCTCGGCTAATACCTTCATGGCCGTCGATTTCCCCGATCCAGGGAGGCCTTGTATCCAGAAGATGCCGTCGGAAGAGGTGATCCAAGAAACAATACCAGGCCCCTTAGGTTTAGGCTCCAACAACCAGGAAAGGGTCTCGGGATGTGCTTGACTGATATATTTCTCCCGGAGGGACATCTCTCGACTCCAGTCGACCAAATATTTCCGGAACTCTACCGACAGTGTTGTCAGAATGAGTTGCTATTTGAAGCATAAATCGTTTCAGGGACTTACATACCCTCTCTCTTTTTCTCTCGTTCTTTCTCTCGTTCTTTCTCTTGCCCCATTTCCTCTTCTTCCTCTCCCCCCTCTAGGGACTCTCGCATCATTTGGTTGACTTCAGCCCGAAGAAGGTGCCTCTGAATCTCCGGAAGGACCTTCTGCTGATACACATGCAAGGTTGCGCCCCGGGTTCCGAACTTGCACATATCTATATGGTCTTGATCAAGACCAACTCTACGTTCATTCTTATGATAAAGCACCGAGTGCCCTTCGTCAACGATCTAGATGATCTCATTAGAATTACTGCTGTCAAAGATCATAGCTTATCACTCACTACATCGACGAGCCCAGGCACCCATGTGATAGCTTTGTGCCCTTGGAAGGACGTGACGTGCAACTGCCCAGAAGAAAGAATTGGGACGAATTCATCATCGAGAATATCAAGGATCCGGTTACCAGGCGTGAGGTGGTCAAGGTTGGCCCTTTGCGCTGGAAAGCCTAGCGCCTTGACAACCTTTTGCATTTTGCGGGCGAGGTTGGTCCAGTCAGAGCCCCTGTGGGGAGTTCCAAAGAACAACACGGCGATGGCTGACGAGCAAACGAAGCTCAGATCCACGTCATTGCCCACGGCATTGCGTGAGCGATTCAAGCACCAATCAGAGTTAGGAACAGGCATCTTGCAACTAGACAGGGCTCTCACAGCTTTGACAACTAGACCACCCAGCGAGTGTGCAATAAACATCAGCGGCCGGCTTTCACAGCCTTTTCTATGGGACGTCAAGACACCCAATAGGTCTCTCCCATGGCTCATGACGTCTTTGTTGTTGGGCAGTGCTATGAAGAAGTGCGCAATGTTTGATTCGTATCCATAAGTCATGATACGAGCATTGGGAAAGTCCTTGGACAGAAGAGTCTCTGGCCAAAAGCAATCTTCATTGTCAGCGTTCGAGCCGGGCGCGTGACGCTGTCCACGAAAGAATTTCGCAAAAGCCTCTCGTTTCTTGCCGTGCTTCTGATCTTGGGCAGGCTTAGTCTTCTCAGTCCAAGTCTTTGTCATATGGCCGCCAAGGCCATGAACGAAAACAATGTCGACATCAACAGGACTCATACCCTCGCACACTGTGAAGAGTCCGGTCTGCAGAAGGTCAAGAGATTCCCGTTGAGAGCCGGGAGTTTCGCTATGGGTCGACATATCGTGGCGAAGGCTTTTTTGGCAAGATGAATAAGAATTAGGTCTACGCTTATGTGACTACAGGCGAAAGGTTGCGTTAAGGTCTATGGTTGTGGGGAGGGGATGCAGGACTCTTTAACTCCATTGTTCCCATGTTTTGTTAAATAGTCATGAGGCAGCGAGTAAACCTTTCGCCAGCCCCCTTATCGGCTGCTTGACGCGGTCAGCGTTGAGGCTGAGACAATTCTCAGCCCATTATGTGCAATCCTAAAATAGAAGTGCAAGTCACTCAGCTCGGGCCAGAGATTGCCCAGGTAATTTTACTGCCCTATTCTAATTGTAGGCACGTTTTAGCTGGCCGGAACGGACATTATTGGGGCAGGTCAGGTCACCGAGTTCATCAAGAAGGCTCAGGGCAATCGATGACAGGAAATATAAAGCCACCATGAGGAAGAGTTAAAAAAGGTGGGTACTAAACTCGTAAGCACAACATTTTGCACTTCTAGATGCCGAGTTACTTTTTATTAGATACGGCGAGCATACAGCCACTGGTGTCTCTTTTGCTACGTTATGAACGTTTCAACTGTTGTATTTGACGTTAAAAGTTGTATTGAGTAGGTCGTACCGTATCCACTTCAAGAGTTCAGCCGTGTAGCTGTGCTAGAGTTTACCATGTGATGATCGGTGAGATGTTTTGTTGCAAATTCCGCACTTCCATCACAGCCTGATTTCCAAAAAGCGCTCACTATAGTACATGACCCCTCACGCCAAGATATTACAGCGTAAGTGGCTGTGTCAGCCTGAGTGAATAAGCAGAAGGCGGTCGTATCCATGCACAACGCCATGTTGGGTTGGACATTAGGGGCGCTGCTCCGACGACCTTCCTGTCTGTGTAATAAGCTACTGGTTCATCACTTTTATCAAACCATACTTCTCCAATCGGAGACCTGCACCTGTGCCAAGTCAGGGCTCCCAGTGCCGTCAGCGATCGGCTTGTGTATTGCAAGCCGAAAGGTTTCGGGATCACCCTGCATAAGAGATCAGGGGTGTTGACGAGTAACAGAGTCAAACTGGCCAATATAATCCCATACGTTCCGAGAAGGCAGAATATACGGTATATTGTATAGGCTTTGACCAAGTATTAATTGGCTGCTTATCGATCCGCCATATACACCAGTTTTGAGGAGTCATAATGGTAGTGGTTAAGGTACCGATCTACAGCCTACATTATCAGAGAGGGTGATGTCTAGGCCTTAGATATACCTAAACAAAGTATCCTGGATAATATTTACTCACTTAGATCCAGGCTCTACAGTAGATCCGTCCTGCGCAGGGATATAGTAGGTTTCTACTAGATTTAGGGTACTGCTTACGGGGTATTACTACATGCAGTGCTAGACAACAATATAAAATTTTAAATTTTAATTATCTAGATATATATAAGGACTATATAAGCTAATTTTACTTCTTTATATACTTCTTTTGACCTCTCCATTAAGGATGTTAGACGAATTCTTCGGAGTGACAGTGCTCTATCTGCACTGAAGAGTCTACTCGTGGGTCCACTACGGGTAAGGTTTGTCGCGCTGTTCTACTTCGCGTTGCGGCTCGGCCGTCCCTTTGGCTTCTCACTTCTTTTTGGCGGATACACGGTACAATGCGACCAAGGAAGTGGAACATATCCGTGGTCATTCAGTGTGCACACCAACATTAAGATTCTCGGAGAACCGTCAACGTCCGCGGTCGCTACGACGCGAACGTGTGCCTCCCGATGGATCAGATAGTTGGCTACCCAGGCGCACGAATCGCTCTGAACATCCTTGTCATCTTGTACGGCTTCTGCATAGGCGCTGCTTTTGAGCAGATGATGCATTTGTACCGCTGGTTCGTCTTCCACCATAACCCTGCAGACCTTATCCAGCTTGAGAACCTCTTCCAGGGACACTTCCTCTTCTCGTACTGGAGATTCCGCTATCTATCAGTTCAGGCGGGAGGGCTTTCACGACTGGTCTGTTGAGCACTCTTGCCACCCGCTTGTGCATTGGCTTTATCCCACCACTGGCCTTGCTTGCTGGGTGGGACTCAGGCCAGCGCTCATCTAAATACCGGGATGCGATATTTGCGCTGACGTGGATTACATTCAGCCTCATGTTACTTTCTGGACTCATTGTCTTGTTGTCGACACGAAGGGACTATGTACCGGACGATGATCCCATAATTACGGCGGTGGTGATGCAAGACTTAGTTGGGCAACTTCGTCAGACAAACCGACAGGCATCTACAAATGCAATCATGATAGGGTCTGTCGATTTGAATGATCGGTAGACACCCCTGCGGGAATTCCACTTTTGCGAGTATCAGTACAACAGCAGGTCGAGGCATTTAAAAGTCCTAAAGGACTTTGCACAACCCACATCATGACATCAAGTAGCAATTGCTGACTTTCACTATCTACTCTCCAAAACAACTTGAGTCTTTTATAAGTGCTGGGTATAAACAAGAGGTTGTCTTTGTTGAACCTGGTTATCGTCCTAATGTGGATGGATAGAAAGTGTAGAACCTTGAGGTGATCTTTCGTGAAAGCGTTAATGAATCTCGGCGTCGTCCCGGTCGGCACGGACGAAAATTGGACAATCCGACGGGATTTAGTTCAACCTTTGTACAGTATGTTCTCAGAAACTGGAGTGTTTTGTCGATTGCTGCCATGGTCGTGGAGTTGTTAAAGATCGAAGCTGGGAGTGAATATCGGTGTGAGTCTGGCATATTATTGGATCTGGCGGGTTACCAGGGAATCCCTGATTGGTGGAAACTCGTATTCCGAAAATAAAACGATGCATATTATTATATGGATGTTTACCATTCAACCAACCTCTCTGGATTAGTAATTCAAGGGTTATGATAGCCTGAGCGAGACCAATTTACAACAATGAGGTATAAAACAGCTACTAGGGCTAAAATATTTATTGTGATTAACACCAGCATTGTATATCCACCAAATTAAATCATCTCCATTTCCAACGAAAAGATGAAACTCCAATTCCTGATGCTTGGTTTGGAAGCTTGCTTTACCCTTAAACCTGTATATGCGGCAAGTGATAGTAATGCGACTCCTTATTCTCCCATTCCAACCAATGCGCCCAAAACTTGGGTTCATCCAGGAGTTTTCGTTTCCGGGCCGCAGCTCGACCACATTGCCAAGAAGATCGAGGCTAGGGAGAATCCTTGGACGGAGGCATGGGATTCTATGCTTAACATGTCGTACATCTCGCCTACGCGGACGGCCGAGCCATTTAAGACGGTCGAGTGCGGACCGACATCAACTCCCAACATTGGGTGTTATCAGGAGCGCGAGGATTCCATGGCTGCATACATGAACGCATTGGCATGGTGGATTACGAAGGACAAGCACTATGCTGAGAAATCCATCCATTACATGGATGCCTGGTCTAGCACGATCCAAAGTCACAACAACAGCAACGCACCACTGCAGGCAGCCTGGTCGTCTGCTAATTGGGTACGTGCTGGTGAAATCATGCGCTCGAGCTATGAACACTGGTCCAAGAAGAGTATCACGACGTTCTCTAACATGCTACGAAACGCCTACATCCCCATAATCGAGAACGGCGCCCCGCGGAAGAATGGAAACTGGGAACTAGGTGAGTCCAATTCTTCTGTATTACTATCACTAGCGGATCTACTGACGCTCGTAGTGATGATTGAGTCCACCATAGGGGCTGCCGTCTTCCTTGGAGATGCAGCTCTGTACGAAAAGTCCTTGGGGTTGTTCTCCGGCCGGGTTCCCGCATACATCTACCTGACCTCTGATGGGAAGTATCCCGTGCAAGGCCGTGGTGGGATCAATACCACCGCGGAGATTATCAAATTCTGGTACAATCAGAACACCTTCCCAATTAGTGGAATCACGCAAGAGACCTGCCGAGATTTGGCACACACCAGCTTTGGCATCTCATCCATCTCTCATATTGCTGAGACGCTACGTATCCAAGGTATGGACGTGTGGAGATCCACGGACGTTGGTGCGCGTGTTAAGGCAGCTCTCGAGTTACATACTGCATTCGATTCGAAAGAGAAGCCCATTCCTACATGGCTATGTAATGGTACTATTCCCGACACTATGAATCCAAGTAAGCTATACTATCTATCAAGGAGAATATTAACTAGCGTGCTAATTTCAGCAGTGTTAGAGCCAGCTTATAATGCCCTGGCCTTTAATTTAGGTAACAGAATGCCTTCTACTAAGAAGGTACTATTGAGTCAGCGCCCAGCAGGTATCAGTGAGCCTCCACTATTTATTGGACTTGAGACACTGACAAATGCTGGAATACCATTCAATCTATAACGATACTACTATTCAAGAGCTCGGTTGAAGATAAATGGTATGAAGTTGCATGTATAGTATTAGTAATATATATCAGACTTAGGTTCGTATCTTAGACTTTACCGTCGACTTTCCTACTGTTCGTCATTATTAAACTGCCGACGATTTTTTTAGTGATTCCTCGATCGACTTACTCGTGGTATCTACACCTGTGAGCAGTCATGCGGAGTACGCCGAGAGAGCCTTAGAGCCTTGCTACCCGGGAAGAATGGTACAGGATAGAACAATATTAAATCGTTCCAGTACTATAGCGGCCCTATTGATTAACTCATTCTGTTAATAGTGGTCGTCGAAAAGCCTTTCACGGCGACAACTGTCGAGGCAGATCGATTGCTCGAATTATCTCGCACTTCAGGCAAACGTATTTTCCCGTACCAAAGTAAGTTTATACATCCCCTTCTTGGTTACTAGGAATTTTGACTCGGAATGTATATATAGACGCTAGGACGGCGACTTTCTTACACTCCAACATTTGGTTCGACAGAAGGCTTTGGGCGAATCACCGAACCCGAGATCCATTACGACATAAATGCAATGCCTGATGTTCCATTCTTCCGCAAAGCAAAGTACGCTCCTGGCGATGGAATGGGCTTCGGGTTAGGAGGCCACACCCTGGATCAAGCCCTTCAGCTCTTCGGCACTCTAAAGTGCGTCACAGGGTTTTTAAGAGTGTTACGAGACTTCAAGAGTGAGGTTGACGACATATATACGGTACTATTAGAGTATGAAAGTCCTCTTTTAATAACCATCAAGAGCACGATTATATCGCCTATGCAGCATTAACTCAAATATTTTGTCCGAGGGACCCAAGGGTCTTTCGTCAAATACGGTATTGATGCTCCGGAGAATCAACTTTTGAGTGGCATGAAACCCACAGACGATAACTTTGCATTCGACACTGAAGATCAATGGGGCGTTCTAACTACCCGAGAAAGGTTCGATCTGGGACCATAGACCAGAGTTATAAACAGAAACAGAACCAATGGACTGGTAGATACAAAACGTTCCGAGTAAGGGGCCGGGAATTTTATGACAATGTGGCCGATGTTATCTAGCGAAATGCAACCCATGGTACGTGCCCAACCGAGTAGAGATGTGGCAAGACTCCTCGAGTTAGTCATGGAAAGCTCTCATAAAGGCTGTACTATTCCATATTCAAGTAGATAGGTGTCATGTTAGAAGAAAATATTTATAGTGTTACAGAAACACATGATTTAACATTCCATTATGAACTCCTTGAAGTACTGATAACGACTAAAAGATTGGAATCCAAGCCCAGAACCCGCCTGTAAACCATAGTCATAGTATTACTTATAATCTCTACTCGCAGTCAAGCTAATAAACTTTGATGATGCGAGAGTAAAAGTTGTTGGGCAAATGACTACCCTTCTAGAGCAACCCTGTTCGAAGTGTCTGACATCTTAGAGATGTTAAGACAGCCGACTGATCTTCAGCTCAGTCAGAAACGGTTAGTAACGGTATTCCTGAACGTCCCGTTCTCCTTGGGGACACCCGCAGGCCAGCCCTCCTCAATTTCTTTCAAGATACCCCAGGACTGTTCGCCATTTACATTAAACTCGGGGAGGCCATTAAACCCCGTTGTGTTGAGCGAAACCATAAGATACGGAGCCACATTCCCAGGGATGCTGGCAGAAATGGACGCCAACTCCGATCCATCCGGACTAAAGGCTGCGGCACGACCTACTGTGGCAACTAGTACGTATGCGCCGCTGTTGACTGCGTAAAGGGATGCCGCAGCCATGTTAATTTCAGCTTTCTCAAAAGCTAGGGCAGCTGGTTCATTGTAGTCCGGTGTGTAAGGCCACGAAGCCAGATGGATTGCTTCAGCTTGAGCCTGCATTGGGAAGGTCATCGCCGGGTGAAAATGTCTATGTGAGAAGCAGAAGGTAAGCATGGGCTGATATGGCCTTCCAATTAGAAAAGACAATGCGGTTTGACTTACTCCCAGCATTCCAGCATTCCTATTCGCCCATAAATGGTATTGGCCACTTTGAACCCATCAGTCAATCCATCGCTCCAGATATTACGCTCGCCACCAGATGGTCGGAGCTTATGCCTGTGGATAATGACCTCTCCTTCTGGATCAATCAAGGCCTGGGCCATGTAGATAACCCTTCCAACACGCTCAGAGTATGCAAGCCCAACATACACTGAGTTCAGTCGAGCTGCGGCCACGAGCTTATCCCAGTTCGCATCTCCAACAGTAATCGAGTTATCGACGTAGTTATCAACCCATTTCTCAATCCATACATCATCGTTACCACGTGGGTATCTGAGGCCGAGTTAGCCATACTTCTCAATGTAACCTTGACTATTATATAGGAATATTCCTTACCCAGGAAACCAGAGCTCAGGAAAGAGGACCAGGTCAGCCCCATCCTTGGCTGCGCGGCCGATATAATTAACACCGAGTTCCGTCGTAGCGTTAATGTTGACTCCACTGTAAACACGGCTGAGAACAGGCTCGGACCAGTTAGCAGGAGGGGCGCGAACGAGTGCAGCGGTAAATGAGCTGGCTGCCGAAGTGCTATTGATAGCACGGGCTGATGTGAGCCCAGCAAATGCAAGAATGAAAGATACTAGCATAATTCTTAGAATAGACGACGAGTACCTCTAAATGCAGTAGATAAGTTGGAGGATCGGATTCATAAAGACTTTTGGACAATGCCCAGTTTATATATGACTTCTAAACATGGGACCCGTTCTCTGAGAAATTCGCGCTAGGTGCCTGGTTTCTCGTTATCTGAACTTCTCTTCGGAGTACCTCGGAATGAGGAGGTGATCTACGACGTACAGTGACATTCGTTTAGCTTGCCTCTAATGAATGAGCGTTGACGCCGCGATAAGCTGTTCGAAGTTTACGGCACGGTTGTGTTTCTAGTATCGGCCTAGCCTCGGGATGCTGGTGGATAGCGATACATATGGTATGCACGGATATATACCGAAGTTTACTAAGGGATCCGGCAAGATCCCGAGTTTTCACATACATTCGGACTGCCATAGGTGCCGGTATTTCATGCATGACAATGGCAACAGCAAAATGATATTAACATCGGATAGCGAGTCTGCCAAGCGAGGTCTCTGAGATTAAATTTCTCCACTGATGAAAATTTGCATCCGAAGCGTCCGAGACTGCTACGAACAACGCTGCAGCTACCTAGCTAGCTTCGACCGTGACACTGCCTCTGATATGCTGGAGCTTGTACCCTTAATGAGTGATTGGGGACTGGTGTAGGGTTTATTAGGCTCAACCTTGACCTATACTTTTGTGAAGATATGTAGAGAAGCTGGAAGGCTGGGGTGAGTGTATTTTAATTGGATTTCGAATTACTTGTAGTTTTCACCCCGCCTTCCAGTAAGGATAATAATATTACTCAGAGATTATGTAAGGGAATCCGTTTAAGGTGTTAAAGTAACTCATTTGTCTCAGGAATATTTATACTAGATTAAAACTACATACCACATATCTACGTAAAACTATAGGAGATATATCACTGATCACGCAATGTATGGATAATACCATCGTTGCTATTATTGATTTTCTTTCGAGGTTTTATTGAGCCATGAGTTGGGTATACTTATCCTGACGGAAGGGCCCAGCCGGCCAAGTATACTAACCATCAATATCTCGAGCTAATATAGTTCCCAACGCAACAGCTACGACCCCAGTGCTATACCTATGGGACCATTAGTATCCTACTAGGGCCTCCTGATCACAGATCTTACTAATTCGAAATAGACATGGGGAGGTGATTTCTCAAGATGTTAAGTTCGTAATTGACTCCATGACAGACCGTAGATTTTGGAAAGACGACAGCTACAGGTAATCTATCGATATTTCTTGTTGACCAGTTGGAATACCCGTGGGCTCTAAGAATCTCATCGTCATTACTGACAGAGTCTTCACCCAAAGCATTACGTATGTCTTGTACTGCCTGTCAAACAATAAAATGTTGATGTCAGCAAGCAATCCAGCTATTCCGAAGCCTAAGTTGCTCTTTGGCCACGAAGTAGTGACAGGTCAGATCACGGTTGGAAGGAGTAGGGCTGAGTAGACCAAGCCACGTCCTAATCTGACTTACCTTTTCCGTCTCACCAATAGCAGCGTATCTAGGATATGCGTTTGGTTGTTTGCTGGACGTCATAGATTGCCCGAGCATTATACCAGCAATGCCTGCTGTTGCCAGAGCCAACGTCCATACGTAATTGTCCCTTGTGTACTGGCGTATAGTGGCTCTTATACCGGCAAGCTTTACATGAGTGGCGAATTCGGTGACTGAGTGACTTGGGAGCGGTCCAGTAACAGTCTTTCTCGTTATCAGACGAGATTGACAACTGATTACACGAGAGGGCCTATTCCACAGTCGCAACTGAGGTTCAAGTCGTCGAGAATGGAGTATCATTTTAGCGAGGGTTTGTTTGGTAATTCGTAGTGATTGATCAATTAACTCGTTACATGGTGTTTAAATTCATGTAAGTTTACTCTGAGTTTCTGATTACCCGGCAAAATCGAAGTCGATAATCATGACTCCACCGATGCTCCCGAAATAATTACCAGTGTTCGGGTTGGTTCCGAGTTGTGCGTTTGCTTCGCCGGGAACTTCCCGGACAATTACCCACAGCACTACTCATATTTGGCATAGAGGTAGATGAACATTCTCCATTGTTGAATCCAGCTTATCCGTTCTATCATTCCGCCGCCAATGGTGATTTCAATCAATTTGATGGAAAATAATATCATTGTGGCTGACAATACTATTGGCACCGTTCCTTCTGCATCCCAACATTGTGTATCTGTCAATTGATTTGTTATCTTGAGCCTGGTTCGAGCCCAAGGAGGTTAAAGCCTACCTACTAAGCAATCAGTAAAAGGGTACATGTAGCTGCTACGTACCATACCAGATGATCAATGTTCAAATTCTTCGGTACGGCTACAGGGTACTCCATGGCTATTTTAAGACTTTCGAATCTATCTTTGCTGCAAGGATCACACGTGACTGAACTCTTTGCGGAGCAATGATCGGCATGGAATGAATGACGACACGCGTGCCTCTTTCTATATGCCATCGATCCTATACAACCTCTTGCAGAAGGCCAATGGATGACGATTGCGTAATTGCTCAAGATCCCTCCTCGGCTGATGTGTCTCGACCTCGTAAACGAAGGCGCGTCGCCCTCGCGTGTGGCAACTGCAGGGAGCGCAAGGTTCGATGCGATGGAAAGAAACCTATTTGCAGCCAATGCAGGAAGCGCGAGGTGGACCCGAAGGACTGCGCGTATCTGGTGCTATCAAGCAGCGCAAAGCACCTCAGCGAACAAGAGTAGGTCATTCCCAGTATCAAGCACCCCCTTCATCCAATTGGCAGATCGACCTACATCAGACGCATTTGGCTAAAGTTTAGACGCCAAGGTATATCGCGAATCTCCAACAAAAGGTGCAGCAACTTGAACAGGTAGCCAACTGCCCTCGGGACAAATCGAGAAGCCCACACTCTGTCGATAATGACCGATGCACGACCGAGCCCCCAGCAACACGCCTTGTAAATAACCAGACCGCAACCGAGACCCCTTCTGATAACGCGCAGCGACCTCGAAGACGCCCAAATCCATCAGTGACCAGATCACAAGCAGACAGAACTAATAGCATCGCCAATTCCTCACCATCGAACCCCATATCGTCCTCGCTGTCTTCATGTCGAATTGGTTCCCAGACTCGCGCCGGAACTCCCGGCCATGCAATGTCAAGCGATCAGCATCAAGGGCCTAGCCCCATCAGCGCCATGGGAGCAACGATACCAACCGAAGCCGAACAAGCGACGCAGACGAGGGGCGACGAGTTCTACGGCGAATCTTCGTTAGTCTCGCTGGTACAAACAATTGCGCTACCAGGGCGTGATCATGGCTTCGATGGATTTTCGCGCCATCGATTCAATTCGTCAAATGGAGGTATTGCTAGTCAACCGTTAGGTTCGATGCTGCATGTCCAGTTCTCACTGCCACCGCGCAGCGTCGTAGATCAGCTATTGAATGTCTACTTCTCGAGCGTGCATATCTTCTATCCCTGGAAACATTCTCCGAGTTTTAGGAAGGCCTACAGACTGATTTAGGCCGACACAGCGATCGCTGGGGCGACACCCGGTCAAATAGATAGTCCAGACATTGGCCTTGAAGGGGGCAAATGCTCACACCACGTGTTCTTCAGTGCGCTCAATGCTATGTTTGCCATGGGGCTTGAGTTCTCCGACTTGCCTTCAGAGGAGAGAGAGTCCACCTCGTCAATCTTTTTTGAAAGGATGAACCGTCTTTTGCGTTTCGATATCCTTGATAGCGGGAGCATCGCCCACGTTCAAGCCCTTTTGCTAGTTGGCCAGTATCTTTTATGTACTTACTACCCAACCAAATGCTGGAATGTTGTTGGTCTGGCTTGCCGTATGGCAGTCGGACTTGGTCTGCAATCCTCGCGCAACTTGGAGGGTGCGTCTGGTTTGGAGATCGAGATGAGGCGACGAGTCTGGTATGCCTGCGTTCAGATGGACATGTAAGTTCTCATTGACAGGTTGCCTCGATACCTGCTAAACCTGTCAGGACCGTAAGCATGACGTTAGGTCGCCCTCCTTCACTGCGGATGTTTGAAGAAGTACCACTACCCCTTGCTGTTGACGACGAACACTGGGCTGAAGCTCCAGATTCTGGTCGTCAACCACCAGGTACTTATTCCACCCACACGTTCAATGTTGAGAACATCAGAATGGCCATGCTCTTGGGGACCATACTAGAGCGTATCTATCATGTACCTCCCAGACTCTCAGCCCAACGAGATTCTGGGCATACGGGCCCTGAGGCTGTGCTTGGCATAAATCGTGAGTTGAATGCCTTGGTAGCTTCAGTACCCGATATTCTCCACTGGGAACGCGTGCATACTCTCGGTGAGAAGGTGCCTTCAGTTCTCAAGCGCCAGTCCAACGTTCTACATGCCAGGTAAGGAAAAGATACATGAAAAGAATAATCACTGGCTCACCTGAACCATCTAGGTTTCTACATATGAAGATCCTGCTTTACCGTCCCGGCTTCACCGAGTACTGTGCTTCTGTCTACTCGAGAAGCCAGACAGGTAAACAGACTCCAGCGTCACATGCAGAAGATGACTTGACAGGGCCACTCAAGGCTCAATGTGCCGTTTACTGTGCCAGACGAACTTGTGAACTTGTTAAGTCGATAGAGAAAGCTCATCTTTCCAGAGCCACAGGGGCTTGGTGGTTCAGCCTATTTTGTAACCCTTCCCCAAATTTATAGTCTGTCGAGGTTTCACTGACCTCAGGTTGTAGATCTCTTGACATCTGCCATCATCCTGATAATTGCCGAATGCACTCCCCCACTAAAATGCCTACTCGACGATGGAACGCTCGAGACTCCATGGACAAGCTGCCTCGAAATTCTCGCTATACTCGGTAAGGGCCACCCATTGGCTGCTAGATATCGCCAACATCTCGAGTTACTACATCGACGTAGTGTGTTATCGTTTCAGATGAGCAATACAGTTGCGAGGGGAAACAGTGCCGAGCGCCAGTCCGCAGGCGTTGGGAATAACGCTCCAGAAGCTTTGGATGAGCAACAGTTGAGCCAGCCACCCGGTGAAGGCACTGGGACCACGATACCTGAAGGACTACATGGAGAGGATGAACACCGCATCGGCCAACCATACCAAGATGCAACTGGTACTGAGTGGCAATATTCTGCAGTCAATCACTCTCACGACACTGAGTTCGACTTCTCCGCTCTACTAGGTGAGTGGGGTGGGGACATGGACAGCCTCATGATGCATTCTTTGGACGCGGCAGGTGATGACGGCTATGGATATCCCGTGTTGGGCCTACTGTGAGCTGAACGGACTATGCATGCGGAATGTCGTCCACAACGAGCCTGTGATAGTACCGTTAACAGAAGGGTTTCATGACAGAAGGCGTCTTTTGTCTATCAACTTGGTTGAAGTCAACTAAAAGGGTGAGGCTGCTGGGTCAAACTCACGTCCAATGCTGGGAGGAAGTCACCTTGATGTCGCCCTGAATCGACAGTTCATTACATGATAAACCCCCATATATGGTATAAGTTCCCTCCCGTAGTTTCCACTTTCCGACATGATTGTCATAGTGACTGAACGCGTATTTGTCAAGTGTCAAGCTCACGCGCTTCTTTTGGCCAATCTTCAAGGCTACCTTTTCAAACGCCTTCAGCTATTTGACAGAACGGGGCTTCGAGCCACATGACTCGCTTGTGTGACTCCTTGCAGCATGTTTAGAGAGGCGGGCGGCTATCAGCTTCAATGAATGCAGGGGTATTTTCGAATTAACATGTCCGTAAATGTCAAGGACCTAAGAAAGGAATGAGAACAGTTATAGTTACTGTTGGCGGTTGGCTGCCGTTGTACTCCACAGTAAGCCAGAGCGGCCCGGATAAATGTTCGGGGCTTTATTATACGACTTAAAATGGCCCCAACTAGAACGTAAGACCAAAATCTAACACACTTCACCGTCAATTCCTTTTTGCGCCGTTTTTTATTTCGCCATGGCTCGAACCGTCTTGCGTAAGCCAGGGCTAGAAACCCAATATCGGACCGCAACAGGTCCTCGAACTATCCCATTGACCGACCCAAATGGTGTTTGCCTTCCGAGAGACATCTCGATTGGGCGTGTGAACGTTTTATCCAGGGACGCAAACTCTGTCATCTTTCATCCTAGTTGCTGGTTTTGGGTTGATGATGAGGTTGACGAACCGGATGCCCTGTGGCGGGAAGATTACGAAGCTATGCAATGCTTCAAGACTTCATATGCCTATGACCTGATCGGTACAGAGCATCCGAGAATAGTCCCGTAGGTTTTTAAAATCAATCAGTTATCTATAGATCTCTTCACTGATTCTAAGTGCAGGCGGCTGGATCAAGACGCTTGGACGGGTCTTCCCATACTTAGAAAACCAACATATGGGTCACTTTGGAATTTCTTCGATGAATACACGTCCAAACTTTATACGGTCAAAGCTGAGGCCACATCACCTAACGATCGTATCAGGCCTGAGTTTCTGCCTCTTGTTTACCAGTGGAGCTTACAGCTGCTATCAGCCCTTGTATTGATACACTCTCATAAGATAGCTTATGGAGTCTTTCTTGAGGAGAGCTGCTGGATATCCGCAGAGTCCCTAGACATATCACTGGCGGGCTTCATATATTCAGACTTCCGTGATCCAGAAAAAGGCTGGCAATTTCGTGGTGATTTCAACACCGGCGTTGAGTTCTCACCAGAGTCGCTCCCACCGTCGCGGATGTTACGGGATCCAACACTTGAGACTGATATGTTCATGTTTGGTAACCTGATATACCGTATCATGACATCTTATGATCCGGGCCAAGGAATGGGTCACGGCCTAGGTGAAACCGCACGCTTGATGAGAGACGAAGACTGGCTGCCTGATCTTGAGGATGAGTTTATGGGAAAGATTCTCCATAAATGTTGGCGATTCGAATATGATACTGTTGAAGAGTTGCAAAGCGGGGTTCAAGCTCTTATTGAGTCTCATGGATGGTCAGTCAAGGGGGACAACCTGGAGAAGTTGGACATAAACTATATTAAAACACTCCTTCAAGGTAGTATGACTGATAGTGAGCAGTGAGTAGACTTCTCTTTCAAGCTCCCCTTAGATTTACACAAACCAGGGTAGACTCTGTCAACAATACAATCTTGGGGCTAAGACCATCCAGTAATGTCTTTCGTCGCGGATAATCTGGAAGAACCGCTTTTTAATGTTTGTCGTGTAAAAGTAGAACGATTCAGGCTGTAGATCTGGCTCCTGGTAGACCTTGGAATCGTTGACGTTAACTTTAGCTGAGCTTCTGGTGATAACCAAGAACCAATGGTTTCCAATCAAAAATGGCGCTAATGAAAATGCCATATGGGTGCAGTACTCAGTGTCTAGAAACTAAGGCCAAGACTCCTCAATATAGATTCAGGAACAGAAATCATTTCTTTATGGGCTTTATTTCGTCCCATCTTGAAGCTCACTAAGTCGCTTTTCTCTTCTCTACCGAGTTGGACTAGGCATCTCGGGCTGTAGTGATTCCAGCGCGTCGACCGTAGCCATCACCTACCAAACTCACCAACGGAGTAGCAACAACCCACCCGAGGGGTATAATTGCGCTTAAAATACCAAGAAGCGAGCCGCGTGGTTGTTCAAAGTCTAAGCGACATGGTTAACAACAGTAAAGACATCACGCAACATAGAACAACAAACATTTCATCCCAAGCAGGCACCGCCTGGAGACCATTTATCATCGCGGCATCACATTCGAGCGTCAGCCGGAGTTAGATAGGCTGGAATCATTAGCAGGTAGAGTTTAAATGAACTCGAGCTCCGATACAATGGAGGTGCCTTGCGCGCGACCTCGTTGATTCGGTCGTCGAGCTCTCGCACACTGAACTGCTCCCGCGTGTTTTTCTCATATAAATCACTCCAACTCAATCATAATACCTGGCTTCACACTTGGTCCATCATACAAAACCCCCTCCCCCAGCATGATTCCGTGAAACTCAGAAGCCCCAACGAGAATATAGCGCCTTGACTTCCCCACCACAGGCCGAAGAATCAATGGCATCCAACACCCAAAGACAATCCACAACTCATCACCTTCTCTAACCCCGGTGCTACTGCATATCGATCCTATCCTCCCGCCTGTAGTCCCCAAAAAGGATTTGCTGCCAACATTTCCAGACCACGAATCATACATGATTTTTCGATTACCAGAAGTAGTATTGAATGTCGAGACAGACGCCGTTACAGATTTGTCTACTGGTATCCGTAGCTGCCTTTCTTGAACAAAGGCACGAATTAGCGCAAGCCTCTGTTCATAAGACGGTCTCTCATGGCCCCATGTCGCCACATAACTCTGAGGATGCATCCAGGGGAAGAAGAGAGAGTTTACTTCGTCTTTCTCGTACAGCGGCTCAGTTGGATCATTCGGCCAAATTCTGCGACAAAAGCCTTCCAGCTGAGATAACCATTCTGACAAGAGGGGTTTCTCGTCTGTGTTGATGTCTAAAACGCAAGAGATAGAATCCAGGCAATGTCCTTCAACGGAGAGGATCAGCGTCTCTGGGCAGATGCGAGCGTTGACAGCCAAGGTAGGACCACATGCATCACTAGCAGCAAGAGGAGTCATCAGCATTAGATGCTCGGTTGGCATCCAGGTTGGAACCGCGATTTTTGGCGCAGTTGTAGGTGGCCGGCTGGGAAGCTGGAAGAAACACAAGAACAGCAGGCTGTTCGTCTCTCTGATATAGAATTCAAAGACCTGGGAGTAAACAGTAGCCACAGGCAGGTTGTAATCTATGTCGAAGCTTTCCAGACCCTCATCTCTCAAAGAAATGCCTAGAATTCCATAGACTCTATCCCTGGGCTCACTCATCTCGAGCTCTATAGCGTTCAGGAACCACGTCATAAGCTCACTCCAGCTGCTCCGTGGCTTTTCTCCACGCGCAATACAGTCGGCTCTTGTCGAGTAACGTTCCCTCGCATTATAGCACTTGGCTGCCAAGACGTCATGAATCGTCCCCGCTTCCAGATCCAAATTGATAAAGATCTGGAGTTCCATAGCGACCTTGTGTTTCTCTTCGGCATATTTGATATAATCGTCTCTTAGCGTTGCCGCAAAATGTAAAAGCTGGATTCCGTTAAGCTGGTGTCTTTGACAATAGACTTTAATGGCAGGTGCCATTATCAGCTCTTGCTGTACCCACAATCGTCGCCAGTATTGATTTCGAAAGACTGTTGCCACAGGATGCCAGTACTCAGCGCTATAATCCTGAATTTGGACGCCGTTGTCGAGTGCTTGAAGACTCATGAAGCTGGGGTCTAATGGATTTATCTCGTGGTCAATCCAGGCACAGACAGCAGTTGACTCGGAATAAATCGCCCTCATCAGATGAATTTGATGGCCTTTCTCCTCATGGTCGCTCTGATTTATGCAAATAGCATCGTTCCAGATAACGCAAGATTCAGTCGGGGAACGCAGATCATTTAGAGCCTTTCTGAGGTTGTGGCCCACCGAAAATGCCAAGCCATCAATAGTCATGTCGTATTTCGCATCAGAAGATCCCCACGTGTAGCTAAGAGCCTCATACTGAGGGTTGTCATTTAGGCTGACAGTCTTGAGCTTTCCAACGAGGGGGCTCCCTGGTTCGCCGGGAAGCAATGTCAAGAGCCTGATTTCACGCGCCGCAGAGTCAAGAGGGGCGTATTGAAATGGGGCAGTATAGATAAAACCCTCTGCTGAAGGCGGCTCTAGTGATGATTGCATTGATAATAATGACTTGAGTTGCGTATTTACGAATGCTGGGCTGGAGGTACAGAAAATGCCCACCCTAAGCAGAGAGGCGCAGCAAAGGCGCTGACCCGCAACGCAAATATTATCTAATACGTTGAGAAAGCCACTAAGAAAGCTCTTACTGTAGCCCTTACAGTTATGTGTTATTGACCTCTTCCCCACTGTTTATTCTGGAATTTAGGCACTAATGCCTTTTTATAGTGTCGCAAAGACCGCTACGCCAAAATCGCCCAAAAGTGAAGGCAACTTCCCTAGGGATACAGGCCAGCAGGCTTTATCATATAAACCCTCCCAGCCTGGTATGTGAATAAACATCTATTGGCTAGTCCATCACTACATGACAGGAATGTTGAAATGATCCACTGTATTCGGGTCTTCCACTTTAAGTAACTCACAAACTGTGACACTAAACCGATTAAGAACCGTAATAGCTTTTTCTAAAGCCTATAGGTTAGCGGAAAATTGAGTTTCATCTCAGACATCTGCTTGAATTATTAAATTGTTGATTCTTCTATTCTATTCTATTGCCCTATATTAAGTATGCTATAGAAGTTACTAACGCTTGCGCCGTTTCGGTGTGATATCATAATGACCCCGAGTAAGCTTATAAAATCTGCTTTCGACTCATAGCTGCCATGGTAATTGACCACGATCTCCCTGCCAGTCTCAATCCTTACTTAACGCCCCGAATTGAGGATCGTCGCATACACATATAATGACATCAAGACCAGTTCTAGAGTCGGAGTTTTGATAAATATTAAAAGAATATAGTTAATGTTGCGGTGAAATTGCGTAAGTCGGGGCCAGGCGTGTTGAGTAATCACCCACTTTACACCAAGTTATGAAAATAGGGCTTAGCGTAGATCAGGCCAGCGCGGCTATTTTGCCTGGAATGTACGTTACAGCCAGATTGCTTGGCGTAATGGCTTACTTAATAATGGCTCCGAAGACTCTTTAATACGAATATTCCTGGCCTTTACTTTACAATAATTTCTCATCAGATTAAGTTTAGCTATGTCTGAACAAATACTACCACAAGCTCAAAGACGGTGAGATATTTCTAATAGTTGAAAACATAATGCATGGCTAATATTTAATGGTATTATAGATCCTACAGAGTTGCCTGTACGCCATGTCGGCGTTCTAAAATGAAGTGTATAACTACAGATCCAGCGTCTAATATTTGCGATCGCTGCCAAAGATTGCAAAGACATTGCGTCTTTGATTCTCATCGCCGAGGTCTTTGGCGGAGAGATGTGACAGGAAGAAGGTATGGAAAGGATATCGAGTTCTAGGTCAGTGACTAAAAGTGCTCTTGTGCTTATAGGGAGGGACAAACTCGCCCAGCAGATAGAGGTTTGTCACCAGTAGGACTACCAAGAGGGTCGCGTCATTTAGCAGAGGGGTCATCTGAACAGTCTTCGACTTTTCAAATGCCTGCTCCCCAAAGCAGACCATCCGAGTCAATTTCTACCTCCTCAAAGTCTGGCAACTCGCCATTCTCACCTGCTTCGTTTGTCACCAACCACCAAGACACCCGGGGACTCTCCCTAGGCACTGATCTTAATTCCGAGGCACCACTACAGGGGCATCTTAGCAGCCACGCGGAGAGCTTTCCACAAAGTCAACCGCAAACAATTATAATACCCAGAACACTTGATCCTGTGGACATGGGACTTATCATTCGGCTATCTTCACAGAATCTATATGAAGGGTGGGTATTCCACTTTGAAAATGTTGTGATCTGCGTTACTGATTCTTTTGACCAGGTTCTTGAAGCATTTTAATTGCCTAGTGGGGCTTCTAGATCCAAGCCTCTATACCTTCTCTTATACGAGATCAAGATCCAATCTGCTTTTCACCATGATTTTGACCATTTCGTCGAGGATATTCCAGCCCGAATCGCATCGAAAACTCCGCGACCACGCTGAATTATTGCTTGGTAGGGTTCTTCTTGCTTGTGACTCCGCGGTAGAAAATATCTGGGCAATCATCTGTCTGTATCACTGGAACGACATTGATGACACTAGAGGGTATACCTTAATTGGGTTTGCTCTCAGTATGGCATCTTCTGCTTATTGGTATAACACACCTCCAAGTGTCTCATGCCATGCTGAGGGACTTGATGCGTCAACTGTGCTTCAGGTTCGACAGAGACGGGACGAACAAAGACTTGGGTTAGCGCTTCGCAATGTCGACAAAATGTAAGTACTCCATTTGATTCTCTCAGGGTGAGAGAAATAACAGCTAACCAGAAACCAGATCGAGTTATACTACTCATAGACTTTTAATAACAAATTCCACCCAGGATCATGTGGTATCTCGAGATTGGATGTCTTTTACAAAGTGGACATATCTCTTGGGAGATTCAAAGGCCACAGGAGATCATGAGCTGGCACTGATAGTTAGAAAGGTGTTTGACAGCATGATAGAGACTCGAACTGAGTCGACTATACCCTCTCTCGCCGATTTTAATAGTTTTCGGAATGATGTTTCCGATTTCAATGACCAGATTGCCACTTGGGGGGAATATTGGCGCTCTACTTTCTCAGCGTGTAAGTTTGGCCACTCCTCACTGCTCAGAGAACTCATGTATGACTTTTACGCCAGACTCCTTCCAAATGCCTCTTGTCTATCTCTATAGAGACTACATGCGTCTATATTTCAATTCGGTCTTTCTACATCGGATGCTTATTTCCGAGAGCAGGTTATCGCTCGCTGATGAAATAACACGCACAACTAGTGTCTGCTCCTCAAGTGCACTGAGTGTGCTACAGCAAGCAATTGAGATGGGCGAAATGGATATCATCTCCTACCTCTGGGAAATTGCCCATCACATGATTGCGTATGCTTCAATGATGATACCGAAACTAATAACGCAAGACGTCGATGGGACTATTATCCCAAGGTATAAGGCTCTTGATATCCTTACCCAAGTAGCTTCGGTTTACGATATTGCAGCAAAGTCAATGGGAAATTCAGAGTCAAGCGTCTATAACACCAGTATGAACTCTGTGTCCGTCCAGGCACATTTGCTGTTTGCAATTGTTTCCCGCCTGAAGAATGGCAGTGTCCCATTTGAGAATGGCCCTACAGGCCCCCCAGATATGCAAGAGGATCTATCAAGCTCAAGCATGTTATGGATCGAAGATCAGCTTAATAGATCAATGCTCTTCTCTGGTGCAAGAATGCACGCTGAGCAGTCCGAGTATGGTGGTCTAGACGCTCAAGCGGTTGAGCAGTCTGGTGAAATGAACGCTCTCATTCCAGAAACCTACGAAGGATTCAATCTGATGCTGGATAATGGATTTATCAATTCCAGGTACTTCGATGCGGGGCTGGTCGCATGGGACGAGCCTGGTATATTTATCCAGCCCCATTAATTAGTCAATAAGAGCCACTATTTACTAGAATGCACTACTGATTTTAGAAATTAGAATCTCATGTTTTGACTACTCTAATAGGCTAAGATACTTCGTCCTTGGCTTTGTAATTCTTATTGCCCTTACAAATGTACCTCTACTGTAAGTCCCAAAGGATCTCCAAGGTCAACTTCGCATCGCGCTGCCTTACCTGCTATAAGGATTTACTCAGAGAGTACAGTTACGACTTTTAATAACCCTCTATGCAGCTAGACGCTAGGATGAAAAGCAACAGTTAGTAGTGTATAAAGAAGTAGCATGTTTCTTATTCAAAATTACAATATTAGGACAGCGTATTGTTTTTATATTTTCAGTAGTAGTAAAGACTCTGTTTTTCTCAAAGTTCAAACTCGCTCTATTGTTTCAGATCTAATTCGATAGCATCTTGAAATCCAGTTAGCTCGCATATCCCGTACTATCTAATTAAGCCTTTACAGCCTTTAAAGCCTCCCTCACAACGTCATCCAGATTCTTCTTGGGCAAACCTAGAACCTCATTCATAATTGTTCCCTCCTTCTCAAGGTGTCCTCCAAATCTTCCAGTGACAAAACCAGTCTCAATCAAAGAATAAATTGCATATGGATCTCCAGCCGCCACTTCAGCTTGCTTCTCCTTGATAAGCTGGTAACTGTCGACCTTTTCAACAGCAAGCTTCTGCCCACCTATTCGCTCAATAGTCTCAAGCAACGTGTTCTGGGTGATGGCAAAATCACTCAGCCAAACAACTTTATTCTTTGTGTGATCCCACTTCTTGCTCAAGGCGTTTACCATGGCAAGAGCTGTGTTGTCTTCGGTGGTAGTGCTGAACCAGCCATTACCATCGTCCCAGAGCACAAACCTCTTCTCGTTAATGTGCATCCCTAGAAATTCATGGAGCGCACTCCATTTAATCCACATGCCGCAAGCAATAGCCATCCACTCAAGGCCTGCTGCTTCTTTAGAACGGAGGTAGTCTTGGATCTCGCCCTTTTCACGAAAGACTGAGTTGAGTGCTCTTGCTTCTGGGTTGTTGTTGTTGAGACCATATTCTGAGGCCACGTATCGCTTGACCTTGGCGTCGACTGCGGCGTCCACAAATCGAAACTGGTCGCTGACGGCCAGGGATGTCATGCAATTGATAACAGCATCTTGGCCAGAGAATGCAGCAACGAGAGCATCAGATGGGTATGAATCTTCAATTGTGATGACTCCAACATTTGAGGGTAATTTCCCTTGCGAAGACGCCCGTTGCAAGGCCGAGACTGTAAAAGAAGACTCTTTGGCCAATGCTTGTAGCATAATGGACCCAATAGAGCCTGTGCCACCAACCACGAGAATTCTTTTAAAGGGCGAAGACATGTCTGAAGTCAAGAATGAGGGCAATAGGATGAATATGACAAATACAATGGAGTGACAATGATCGATATCAGAATTAGCAAATGCTCGAACACTCTGCTATATATGGATTTTATTATATGCTCTGGTGATACTTTTAACAATCAATACTGCAGCTTAGTGATCGCACCCTTGTTCGTTGGCTTAGTGTCTGCTCCGGTTGAGATTATCGTATGTTACCCACTGTATTTCGCCTATTGTCAGCACACCAAGTTTGCCTATTGGCTTATTAGCTATTAACGTATCGAATATGATTACTGGCAAGGTTTGGAAGTTACCCTAAAGCTTAGACGCTGCTTCTCTAGCGTAATAGCTCCGGTTCCGCTAGTAATTACTAAAAACCCCCGAAGTGAATGTAACACACCAAAACAACGATTAGTAATTAACGAGCTGAATACCTGGAGATGCTTTCTGGTGAACATGTCTGTGTAGTATAGAGCGTCTTCAGACTTAAGTCTTTCATGGAAAAAGTGACCTAGAACTCTAGTATACGTGAAAAATCACTAGAAACTTCAATGTGCTGGTGCAACCGTCTATGCAGCCCTCAAGGCTACAGTCACCACAGACAAAAGAGTTGGTATCCTGGGTATCGGTGGTCTTGGTCATCTTGCCATCCAATACGCAGACAAAATGGGCGCTGAAGTTGTCATCTACAGCACGAGTGCTGGCAAGGAATCTGAGGCACGACAATTAGGTGCAAAGAAGTTCCATCTCATTGGAAATATGTTTAGTGAGATCAAGGCACCTATCGACGTTCTGGTCATATGTGGGACGAAATATCCAGACTGGGATCGGTCAGTATTCTTCCCGATTGCTTAGATTCCACACTAACCAACGCACTATCTAGTGTCATGACCAAAGACTTCCTCGCCAGAGACGGTATTATCGTCCCTCTGGCCGCTCCCGTACAGGGTCCCCTCAGCCTGCCGTGAGTGTTAATCTCTTAACCCTATGGCTTGTTAATTTAACACTTTCCTTAGCGCTGGAGCAATGTTCTTCCAAGGTTATCACGTGTTCTCAAGCCCAGTAGGGTCCCGAAACATTCACGACGAGATGCTTGAAGTTTCAGGCCGACATGGTATCAAGCCCATGGTGCAAGTCTTCAAGCATGAAGGTGCTTCAACCATTCGATTGTCGAACAGAATAAAATGAGGTATAGGGCTGTCTTGGAAATGCCAAGTGAGTTCGGTGGGGACATCAGGGTATAAGATATACTGTATATGTTTTCTAGTTGTGAATATAACAATGTGTATGTTAATTACCTACCTATGCTTGTTCCGGGGGTGGTGTGAATGGCTCCAGTAATAATGTAATGTGTTCCTTCCTGTTATTCTGTGGCAATAGCTGTGTAGGCATAATCTAATCTTGGCTTGTAGTGATTAAAGCCCACTGCAACACTAAATTTAGCTCAGACCGCTGTAGCAGATCGCCTTATAAGGCGGATTTAAGGTAAAGCGGAAGTAAAATCTTGATTGCCAATAATGAAGTCACATGCGGGGCGGCGTCGAAGGTTGTGACCTGCTAGCCTCTAACTAAAACGCCGGTGACTTGAATACGAGACGCCGGAATTGCGCCATCTTGCGATGTGCTGCATACAAATAACCTATAATCTGACGTGAGATGAGCTGGAGTCAATAAAAGATCCTAACACCCATTCGCATACCAACATCGTTTGATCATAACTTGCAACCACGGTATATATGCTGTATCGCTTGGCTACGGAAGAGGTCTTACGATTGGAAGATAACATGCATTTCAACTCTACAGAAGCCTTGAAGATCCGACAGTGCATTATTGACCATTACATTGCCCCCAGCTTCCATTTTCTCTAGTGCGTTACCTGCCGGCGTCTTGGTGGAGTACAGCACAAGTGGTAATCGGGATCTGTAATCACTTAGTCACGGGCGCTGTCTCTTCTAATTGGCCATAGTGATAGCTGAAATGCTGGTCTCATCTTCTTGCGGGCCGCACTTCCATGCCGGACGTGATTGTGGCCATGCGCGACTGATGAATATATGTTCCTACGATCGGCGTGTTTGACCGTCATCCTCACGATCAATTTTGTGTCATCTTCTGACCTGTCTTGCAAAATTCAGTCCTGCAACCTCAGTCATAAGCCCGATAAGGCTGTCGCTTCTGTTCTTCTTTATCGGATCATTCACAGTGCCATTACTGAAACCATGAGCCCTACTATGTCCAGCACAGAATCCAATTCCGATCCAGTGGGAGACTCGGCAATGGGGTCCAAAAGGGGAAGACGTCCTCTAGAAGCGGAGGGTGGTGGGTCAGTTACAAGCGTAAGTAACTCATACACTGGGAATCGTCCAACGCAGAGACTTGATCAGTAATCCAGAGCTTGACGCCTGAGGGTTGCGATTGTTAGAAAGTTTCTGACTGGTTATTTAGCGACGACGTATGCAGAATCGGATGGCTCAGCGCGCCTATCGCCAACGCAAAGAGTCGGCAATCGACATCCTGAAACGGAAAGTCCAAGACTTGGAGAAGTCAAAGGAGGACATGGGGAGAGAGTTTGTCAACTTCACCTCAGTAATACTAGAGCAAGATGCCATCAAGCAATGCCCTGACATCATTAAGCACATCAAGCATTCTACCATCACATTGATCTCTAGTGCTGGAGAGCCTGATGATGTCGATGAGGCTCATGGTCAAATTACAGAGGGAATCACACCAGTGATAGATCTTCAAACAACTGTCCTGGATGACGTTTACCCGCCTCTGGAACAAAGCGAGGGCTATGACCTTTCCATGCTAGATCCGTCTACACAAGTCGACAGTGGGGATCTTTTCAGTCCAACCGTCGACTCACAGCCCTACTCGAAACCTAATTCCGACTCAACGCCTTATTCCATCGACGCAAACTCCTACTTCCAGGCATCATCCAATCAACAGCTTTACAGCATGTACCAGCTCCCAGGATCAACTTTCGACTCTTCGCTGCCCTGTCCACGATCATATGCCGCACAGGAGCACACTTTCGGTCGTCGACTGCATAGGGCCTCACAAGAAGCTGGTTTTCTGCTAGCATCTATGAAACACTCTCCTCCCACGTGGTATCGAAAGGTGTTTGGCTTCTGTCTGCATTTCGAAACCCGAGACGAGATCACTGCGCGCTTGAGAGAGTCAGTGCGTAAATGCCAGGACACAACGTTGAATAATTGGAAGTATCCATTCACTAATGTTGGCGGATCGGGGCTTTTCTATCCCCAGGAACACGGCTATGTTGCTGATGGACTGCCAGTGGGAAACCGATCTTTACCAAACGAGATCTACAGACTGTCAGAAATGTCTGGCTTCTCGATGGGGCCTTTCGGACCATCTGTGGAAGAAGTTCGAGATCTGCGACTAAACCCTCAGCTACGTATTATTGATCCAGAGTATGACGGAGACTTCTTTGACTCGGATGAGATCGAAATTTGTCTTCGCGGGTATGGAGTGACAATTCCACCCAGTAAAGACTTTGTCACTGCTCATATCGACATGGCCATGTTCGAGCCAGCTTCTGAGTCAAACAAGCCTGCAAACAGACCGATAAGTAGCGATGACATTGAGTATATTATAGGCGAAGAACCACAAGTGGAAGACGTAGCCTTTCATTGTCCTGCTGGTATGATGGGTATGGCTATGGGGGTAATGCCTCCGCCCCCAAAGCCAACATCAGAGGAGCGCTGGAAGACACCTTCCAAGAGAGATACAAAGGTCAAGATTGACGTGGAACGGCTCATTACACGTAAGGCACACTCTAACACCCTTCTCTTTAGACTTACTGACACTGAAAGATCTGGTTACGTCGACAGTTTGCTTGGGAAGAACCCCTGCAGTCCGCCCCTTGGATATCCGTAAGGCGCTGAAGTTGGCAATTGTTCAGGATGAATAAGAATAGGCTTTATACTTACTGAAAAGAAGAAGGATCTGACTCAGAATTCATGATAAAGTAGTGTAACAGCTAGTTAAATTGAAGAAAATCGCAACTGGAAGGGTTACAATTCAGACAAGAATGCAAGGCCGGTATGCGGTATTCTAGTTAGGATGAGCTTTCCATTGTTTAATTACCAACTTCTGTGGATGAGAAACCACTTGCAAGTAACATTATCTTCCTGACGGCACGTTATGCCGTGATCCATTCAAGCCTCCAGGAAAAGTTCAACGTGTTTAACGAAGGATGTTGCATACTGGAAGAGGAACCCGTGACCACTGTTCGGGTAGAGGATGATCTGGCCATTTGGGACCTTCTGGTAAATCAGGTAGCTGTTTGATGTGGGGATCATGTAGTCATTCTATTCATGCATGTAAGCAGGGTGAATGTGGAGGCTGGAAAGGTAGTACTTACACTTCCATTTGCTACCAAAACAGGAATTGTAATATCTCTTAAACGATTGTAAGCGCCATCAACGCCCTCGCTCGTATCTGCACTCATTGTAAAGTTATGACCTTGCGTGGCTTGACCTTTGATACCCTTGCCCTGGTCTTTGTAGCCACTGCTGAGCCACTCAGAGACATCCTCACCACAGCTCGACGAACTGCGCTCGTGGATTCGTGTCCACCAAGCCTCTGCTGCCGCGTCGCCTTCATCGTTCTTTGCAAAGAAAAGGGTTTTGAACACGTCAATGTTCACATCTTTCACTCCAGCAACAGAGCCGACATCGTCGTTAGGAGATAGAGCTAGCTCTGGTCCGTAGCTGGTACCAGTTCCAGCAAGAATCAACTTGCGCACCTTGAATTTGTTGGGCTCGGAATTGAGTGCCACCATCTGAGCAACATATCCTCCAATGCTAAACCCCAGAAGGTCCACTTCAGCCTCCTTAATCAATTCAACAAACAGCGAAATGTCGGCTGCTGATTGTCGAATCGAGGTAGCTACTTCACCAGTACTGAAACCGACACCAAGGTAGTCGACGGTGATAACCCGGCGTTTAGCGGCCAGGGTGTTTATGATGAGAGGATCCCATTTGTCCATGGTACCACGGAAGTGGGTCAGAACGAGAAGCGGCACACCAAGAGCGGCCTCAATTTGCCGGTAAGCAAACTTCAGACCATTTGGGGAGGTGACATAGCGCGTCTTTGCTGTCTGTTGAGTTGACATAATAAGAGTGAATTTTGAACGAGATCTCAGTGTAGAGTTGGATGGTAAGTAATAAGAGATATCTCAATGTCGAGATAAGTATTGGAATGTTATATATGTTTCAGCGCCGCAATTACATAAAGTCAGTGGCTGGCGGGGTGATTACTCACCTGTGATTCTTCTCACTTACTGTTGCTTACTGACTGCACCACTTCATTGCGGCTTACTGAGTACCTCCAGCCCAGGCCTATGTCATCGATGTCTTCGGGTTCACACACAAGCTTAACAACCTAGGAAGAATAGTAATCTTAATTTGTAACAGCGATTAAACTAATAAATCAAGATTTAATCCTATGTTGTATATGTCATTATGTAATTTAATTTTGTGCCGTAACTAAAGGCTGGAAATGAACTATTTTTTATATTTCTGTTTATAAATATATAAATAGACTATAAAAGCAATTAAATAATATATTATTTAATACTATTTAGAAGACATTAATTACTACTACTTACTTTTATATTTTCCTAGGAATAATTCATAAAATAACTAGTAGGAAGCACATATCATTTTAGTTAGATTAAGGAAAGAACTATTTGTAAAGTTTTCGTAGTTTACTTGTAAACTATAAATCAAGACATTTTTACAAATTAACAAATTAATTTTGTTAATCACCCTAGTGGTAACAAACCTATTAGATTGTAAACAAAGACCTATATTAAATAGATTCTAGACAGAGGAACTATAGTGCTATAAACAATCCCACCTTTAAGCACTGCAATTTATATCTAGGTATTCTCCATAGAATACTTCTCTCTACCTTTTCATTATGGCCCTGAGTACAACCACGTTATAGGTGGCATACCTACAAGGCCATATCTTACGGATAAAGTGTCGACCCAAGGCCACAAGCTCATACGTCTCGCTTCTATGCTCCGGGGCCTTTCGAGCGTAAACCCTCCAGCGACAATGAAGTTGACTCCTGCTCGAATTACAACATCTCGAATTGGCCAATAAACTAGGCCACAGGAAGAATCAGTACTGTTCGATTCTAGAGCCAGAATTGAGTATTTACACCGACGTATCCGTTTTTCCCATGCAGCTCGACGCCATCGAAGCCAGCCTCGATGGCAGGAATTCGGCATTCCGTTTGCCCGGGGGCCCAAAGTTGACAGAAGATCAAGTTCCTTTCTAAAGACCGAAGGCTGCGTGACTTCTACTTTGACAAGGAGGTACTAACTAACGTTAATTAGTGGAGACCACTGATTTTAGCATAGCTGATTTAATAGGTCTGGGCGATCCTAAACCTTTGACATGTGATTGTATGCTTGAGACCGCCGTTAAATATTGGAGGTTGATGCCTTCGCCTTTTCATAATTTACTCCGAAAGTTATAAGATTACGAGTCGAGAACGGTTTCATAACACACAGTTTTAACACATTAGCTTCAGCTGGCCTCACGTTGAGAGTACAAGCAAGATGGACGAAATCCAATCATGGGGAAACAGCCCGCCTTACACACACGAACCCGACGCCGTCCAAGTGGAGGCACGCAAGGCAACTACAGATATACAAATCTGTGGCTATTTTTCTAATAATCCGGGTAGGCATCTGCCATTACAGCTGAGACACAGAGTCAGACCGGCTAACTGCTGCCATTTACTATTGTAAAGACTACAAGGCAGGCTGCGCTTCACCATCCACCTGCAGCATTCCCAGCGGCGGCAAGTCATGGGGCTGTTGCGATGAGACAAGCTGTTACATCCCCGCTACATGTGAGGATGCTTCAGCTCCCGATTGTGGGGGCACTGCTGCCTCACTCTGTCCTAAAACTCCACTCATGAAATGGTAGGACTGCTGCTGAGTGCGATATTCAAGATTGACAACTACTCTTAGCACCTATGGAGCCTCTTCGCGGTGCCTCTACTTCATTTACCAAACCGCTTCCGACGACAATGCCAAGCTTACTTCCTGGGGCTGCGGTGAAACCCCGACAACATACATCCTCGGACCGCTACAAGCTGAACAAACTCCCCATCATACCGCATCAGCAACTGCCCCGACGAATGAGGAAACAGACTCAAGCTCCAGTTTGTCAAAAGACGCCACGATCGTTCTTGCTGTTATCCTCCCCGTTGTAGGGTTGGCGTTTCTTCCATCTGTAGCCATATTGTTCCTCCGGCGGCGTAAGAAGAAGCGCAACGCGATTTCTACCCCTAGGCAAGTCGGTAACGGAGTAGCATCTGAGATGGAGCAAACCACGGAATGTGCCACTGTCCCTGCAGTACCCCCTTATGAGATGGGCGATGACGTCTTGCGGCCTGAACTAGACAGCCGTGAGATGTGTTTTGGGACTCATTAATACGCAAAATTGTATGACAGCAACTCGAAATGGTTCTCTTTTCTTGTAGATTTAAAAGTATTGTAATGTCTTGAAATATCTTTATATATTCGCACGGTATTTTATTGTGTTATTCATTGTAGGAAGGTGTTCAATTACCAACATGTAATGTCTGAAACATTCAACACCGGCTTAGAAGCCTGCCTCATTATTGCTGGTAGGATTAGTAATACCGTTGTAGGCCCCTCAAATACCTCGTCGCCGATTGATTATGTATTTGCATAAGCGGCGTCTTCTGGAAAGACCCGCCGAAACTGTAGACACCTAGTCACCCCCGTGTTGATTAGTGACCATGCCGTCTCGTCTCTACACGTACTCGAAATTTAGTCAGCAGCATGTTTTAATTCATACAACTGGGCATCTACACAATCAATACCCTGTGGACTGAGTTTCATGAGTAAGCCAAAATCCCGCCATTACTGCCCTTACGACCAGTTCCATTTGATCATGGATATAAGGGTGTGACAGTGTCACGAATCTTACAAGGCCCGAAGAGTCCAGACATCATAATACAGTTATCGTGCAGCATTAAACTTCTCTCATAAACAACCTTTACCATGACACCATCACTCGAGCATGTTTTCACCATGCGGCTATATACTGCCCCTGAGAAAGCTCTTGTGATCCCACAGGCCAAAAGCAATGCCCATCGCATTATCGCATTCTTGACCCATGGCCACATCAAGGGCAGTGGCTTTGAGGCAGAACTCCTACCTGGTGGTGCTGATTGGATTTTGGTAAGTCTTTAAGCAAAGGAAAAAGAAGAAAAGCCTCATACTAATAAGACTCAGCGTGATCCAGACACAAACACTGGCCATCTCGATGTCAGAGTTCAATTTCGTTCCAAGGAAGGACAAGGTCTTTATGTCTACTTCAAGGGCGTGTTGCAGATCGATGAAAAGTGGATGGAGGTTTTTACCAAGGGGCCCAAGGCTCGAACTCTCGACTTTGGTGAGAATTATTGGCTGAGCTCTCCCATACTAGAGACCAGCCATCCTGACCTGAAGTGGGTGGAACGGTCGGAATTCGTTGGTGAGCTTCGGTGGCTGGTGGAGGAAGATGGGTCTGTTGCTGTTGAAAATTCTATCTATTTGGTCAAGCCAAGCAACGGATCAGGATGACCTGTCTTTTGTCTGAGCTCCAGCCAACTTTAGTACAGACATGGGGTATTTGAATTAGAGAGTTTTAATAAAATGACTTGTGCTTTACAAATCAAAAAACCGCTATTACTATTTGAGCATTGAACCATTTTAAAAGCCTTGTAAGTACTACCTTCCACTCTATAAATAATACAATTCACATCCATAGGTTGCATCAGCGGCGGTATTCTAAACACCCCTCCAAGTCGCTACTAAGTCCTGCACCCTCCTTCAATCAGCCCAACTCCAGCCTAAACATCCATCACGCAGGTCAACTCTTCTATACCTTCTTCCTCAAAGAAGGCCCCGCAAGAGAGTATCTGGACATTGCGGCAAAGACCGCCCCAATAAGAATGGACACGCCGCAAAATATGATCAGTCCAGAGAATTTTCCCCCTTGATCACCAACGATAGCTCCAGCGATAGGGCTACCAACAAGTGCACCGAAAGCAGCAACGCCATATAAAGACCCGTTACGTATACCAATACTTCGCACATCAGAGAATGAGGCGACCATAGCGGGGACAATAGAAAGGGTGCAGCCAGAGGTGAAGCCATATAACACAGCGTAGACTATTACCGATGTCGTGGTGGTTGCGGTAAGCCATACAGTGAGAGTAAAGATACCACCGAGCACGGTCAGAGGAATCATGACGTTGAAAACACCAATACGGTCACCGAGGTATGCCGGCAGCAGTCGACCAAAGGTGCTGACAAGGGTTGTTAGTTGTGGGAGGGTAAGGGGGCAGGGCTAAGACTTACGATGAAGCATTTACAATAGAAACCATGTACTGAGCCAGATTCGGCGATACACCCAGTGCTTTCGCCTGCACAATGATGAAGTTGAAGGGCAGGAAGGAACCCAAGTATAGCATGAATGCCGAAATTGTAAGCAGAATGAAGGGCATCTCTTTGAAAGGTGTAACAAAATCCATGGGGTTGAACTTTCTTCGTGGGGGTGGAAGCCTCGACTTGATAGTCAGATTCGCAATAGCCAGCAGTCCCAGAAAGAGGAAAGCCACAGATCGCATTGCCCAACCAAAGCCAATGCGCACAACGAGGCGGTTTACCATGATCGGGAGAACAACACCACCGAGACTGGATCCTGCAGTGGCGATGCCGAAGGCAATGGCACGGTGTCGAAGAAACCAAGTGCCAAGAGCAGCGATGGCTATGGAATATGTGGTCAGTTACAGCCGTTGCGCTGGCTAAATACCTGAAAGACTTACGGGCGTAGAAGAGGAATGAACATCCTGTCGCACTACAGAAGCTCTGAGACAGGAGAATCTGATAATACTCCTTGGATATTGATGTCATCATCAGACCAAATACGTGGAGGAACGAGCCGAGTAAGATAGGTATACGTGGACCGAACTCGTCTGTCATTTTACCAACCACAGGGCCCTAAACTAATGATGAGAAAAAAGAACATTAATAATAACAGGGGATGGACACACCCAGAAAAACATCATGAATGACTCCACAGAAGGAATCCATGCGATAGTACTAGAGGAATATGACTTGAGCTGGTTCTGTTCGTAGTAATCTTGGAAAATGCCGATACCTAAAATTGTTAGTGAGCCTACTGTACTCTTGATGGGACTTCTAAACAAGTCAAACTCACAGTTGATCCACCCAAAACTAGCAAACACAGCGCAAAAGCCACCAGCAACCACAGCCCAAGCCTCAAGCCCTCCATCAGGCGGAGGTCCAAAGTCGGTCACTGGACCTGCCTCTTGGATGGACTCCTTTTCCGTGGACGAATCCGGTTGTGTTTGCGGTTCATCGTCAGATGCCGGGAGTGGAGACAATTGATGACGTGTTGGACCGGGAGAAGCCATTGCTTTGATACTGAATAGCAAACGTGCGATCAAATCTGCTGTGATCGGAGGATAGTGACTAAATGAAGTGATTTAGTTATTATTCGCGGCGCTCGAATCCATCTTATATATCAGTCTGCAAAGCTTTGAGTGGATGAAACTGACAAATTCAACCCTTGGGCACATGCTCGCGAGATGGTTCCGAATTCGGCCAAGTCGTCTTTGGTCATAACAGTGGAGCTTTGAGCTCACTCCCCTGTTGAAAAGCTCGAAAGATGGTGCTGTATTTGGTTTAGCCCGATCATCTCCAGGGCTATCTTAGTTAGCCATTAATGTCGTGAGTCGATACCCCTACTTCGGTATTTTAACATTTTCTCTTTTCACCGTGACTTACTACGCAGCAGGATCCAACACAATCTCTCTTTTTAATATCCCTGCAGAAACCCTCGAGCTCTGGTACTAAATAAGGAATAGTGTCTCTGTCTCACGCCCTACGTCCCATTTCTCCCCCACCATGGTCGGCATTGCTGGCAAGTCCAAGGCATGCTATGACTGTAAAAGGCGCCGAGTCAAGGTATATTACTGTCATCGTGCTGTCTTTTCTCTCCTTCAATTAATCAGCGTCTTGTAGTGTGATGTCACATATCCAACATGCCTACGGTGCTCCAAAGTGGGAATCGTATGCCGTGGGTACCAGCAGTCGACAGTCTGGGTCCACAGGACTCAAACCCGTCCCAATGTCTCGGCGCTTTCTGTCTTGAAAGGCGCAAAGTTGGAAAAACAAAGAAAGAATGACTTAGAGGAAGAAGACCCACTCAGTTCACTGTATCGAATGCGTGTTCAAGTCGAAGCGAGGGAATCATCATATGACATAGCGACGTTTCGACTCCAAGCACTGTCCATTACTGAAAGGATTTACTTTCCCGAGGCACGATTAAGAAGAAATACCCAAGACTCGACTTCAACTCCTTCGTCATGGCTTAAGGCTGTATGTCAGATGCAGAGACCTAGCGACCCGTTGGATCATTCCCTGATAGCCTTCTGCGCTGTCCAGATTCGCTTATCTGGCGCACACATCTCGCACGACGAGACTGTCCAGCTGTACAACCATGCTTTATCTAAGATCATTGTGGTTCTGGGGAGTCCATCAGAAGGAAACAGCGATGAGATTCTTGCTGCTATTGTTATCCTTTCAACCTGCGAGGTGAGCTTAGTCCTTATCCCGACCTCATGCTAAAAGCTTATTTAAAACAGTTGTTTCTTTTTCATGCAAGCACCAGCTGGAAAGCACATGCACAGGGAATATCCGAAATACTTCGCCATCGAGCTGTGTCTGACATAAATACCCCGAACTGGAGCGACCTCTGCCGACGGTTGTGCGTGATTTGCGTGTGTAAATACCAAACTAGACGAACTTATTTGGACATGTACTGACATGAATCCAGGTTATCCAAGCAATGCTTCAAAAGCGCCCACTTATTCTTGAGCCTCACGTTTGGCGGCAACACATCACTCCCACGGCCGCGGCATCTTTCGGCGGCCTACTGGACCTGGCTATCGACGTACCCTCAATCATGGCGGAAACTTATGACTTGTCACAAACCGAGCACAGCTTGGAGGAATCACTCCCATATATAAATCTCCTTATCGAGAAGTTTCACAATATTGACAGTTGGCGTGTCCTTCACAACAAGACTACTTGGGAACGAAGCCAAACTCCTGTCTACTGGTCGGTTCCCGCCAAAGCTACCAATCCGACCGATAGCTATTATACAGACACGCTGTTCCCATTTGCACTTATCTTTGAGTCTATCGAAAGCGCCAGTTCTTGGATATTTGGCTCTTCTATGATGCTTGATATCCTTGATACGGTCCTGCTTCTCCGTCCTAATGCCACGCGGCCCTGTCTGGATCGGAGTCTCGACGACAGTATTATACTCAGTGTGCCGGATACGGTTCAATCAGATGCTGATAAAATAGCCCGCTTGCTATGCCAGGCTATTGAATACTGCTATAGAACTGAGAATGGCACATTTGGTCCACAGATCACCTGTTATGCTCAAGCCACGTTACGGACATATTTCTCACATCGTGGGCTCCATCGCGAGCTCAACTGGTGTAGAGCTATCTCGGATATGACTGGACCTGGCGCAAGCTTTGGAATTGGTTTAATGCAGTTTAACCCGCTATCTGTTTTGTAACTATTCAGCTCTGCGTTATATATTATTTCAGTGCTGCGCTGAGATATTTGTTAAAGGATGTCCTGCCCAATATCTACAGATCAGTGTACTGTTAAATTGAATATTCAAAATCCTCCGTGGGTAATATGTGTTCGGTGTCTAAGAACATTTGCTATAACATGATATATCTTATAGCTTACAAATCTCAAATCTCGCATCACAGACGTTAGTGCTTACTTTCTGACCCGAACCATTGGTTAGACACAACCTTCAAGTCAGAATGTCACATGGAAAATGGGGTTCGTTGTACCACTGTTCACATTCACCCTGACTTCGGCCGAAATGCTTCAGTGTAGCTCCACTTCAAAGGTTAGCTTCGTCCGTATCATCGGACGAAGGCTGCAATTCGTCATCAAGTTCATAGACTGTTCACATTTACTGGCTTAGGTAAAAAATCGTTCGGGTTAATATCTCTTATCACTTCAGACTATAAAGAGCGAGTTACTGCCATCCTCAATATGATCTACACAACATCACGATCGCATCCTCTACAATGGCAGCCATACCCTTCCCATTCTCTTTCCCTCAGGGACTTACCTCCCCTCAACCATTTAAAATTGCTGTTGACCCAGACTTCATCCAACAAATTCAGGCCAAGGTCAAGAGCTGGCGCTCGCCTGTCGGATTCAGTACGAACTGGACGAATGAAGGAGTCTCTCCAGATCTCCTCCAAGACGTGGCCCAATACTGGGGTAGCGAATATGATTGGTCATCTATTGAAGCTCGGCTGAATCGCGAGAACAACCATTATGCAACTTCCATCATAATCAACGGAAGCTACGAGGACTCAGTTCCACTCCATTTCGTCCACCAACAGTCCGACGACCCTGATGCCATTCCCCTCCTTCTTCTCCATGGATGGCCTTCAAGTCACCTAGAGTGGTCCAAGGTCATTGCCCCATTGGTCAACCATGCCGACACACCTTTCCATGTTGTTGCTCCTGATCTTCCAGGATTTGGCTTTAGTCCAGCCCCGACACAGGCTGGGCTTGGACCTCATGAAAATGCGCGAGTCATGGATGGCCTCATGAAGCAGCTTGGATACTCTCGATATGGCATTGTCAGTACCGACTTGGGCTGGCAAGTCGCTATGTGGTTGGTCAGAGATTCTCCATCAAGCGTTATCGGCCATATAACGGACTTCTTTGCTGTGCAGGCAACTCCCGATGACCTCGATCGCCTAGCTCAGAACCAGACAACCAAAGACGAAGAAGCTTACATAACATCTAACAACATATGGTACTCAAGCCACGCAGCATATTCTACCGTTCAAAGCCAAAAGCCTCTGGCCTTATCTTTTGCCTTTACAGACAGCCCTGTCGGCTTCCTTGGCTGGATGTGGGATCTCATACATGCGGTATCTGATGGTTACAACTACAGTTACGATGAACTGATCACCGATGCAATGATGCTGTTTATTCCTGGACCATACAGCAACATTCGAGCTTACCTTGAAGCATACAAGGTGATTACACTCCTATTTACTCAAGGACTGCTTAACTAATAACATTGTACAGCCCGGTTTGTTGGAGTTTCCTAAGAGTGACATTCCCACGGGTGTTACAGAATGGAGTAATGCGAATGGACTATTCCCTGAGCTGGGTCCGTTTCAGTTCACAGTAAGTTTGCCCTTTGAATTGTTAACAACAGCAGAGCTAATATGACTGCGTAGCCTCGAAGCTGGATTGAGAGGAGCACAAATCTTGTCTACTTCAAACGACATAGCTCTGGAGGGCATTTTCCAGCAGTATCACAGCCTAAAGAATGGGTCAAAGATGTACGGAGCTTTTTCTTGGCAATTCTTCAGAAGGGCTAGTATTTGGTAGAGGCTCCGGACCTAGCGCGGAATATACATATTGAGAACAGATACTAGATACTGATAAATGGAAGGCGACAACTTTCCTTGCACCGAACCCCGCTTCCAACTTCTGTTCATCAATAGCATTCTTGACAACAACAGTCTAGGCCTTGAAGGAACCCTCCGAGCTGGGGACTGCAGTAACGGACCTCTGTCGAATATTACCGGCTTCGTCGTGCTCCTCGTCCCACCGAGGAACATCAGCATAGGGAATTCTAATCAACCTGTGAGTGTTGGCTCCATTGTCATCAACGTTGGTAATCTCAGTACGGATGGTATATCCCTTCCACTTGGGCAACAGATACATCCAAACAACATAGTACAAAGCGCAAACAAGAACACTAATGTTGAAGTTAGAAGGTGCTGAAGTGTGGTTCGAACAGTGGCACTTACATAGCAATACCGACAACACAGTACGTGGCATACCAGAAGCTAACATCGCCGGCATATGGGCCACCCTTGGGAGGGTACCATGGCATGACGAGGATGAAGACTTGGATGAGGGTATAGAAGATAACGGCAGGATGCCATGCCTTGAAGTCAGAGCGGCCAATGCCAGCCTTTGCGCGTCGACGACGAATGACATAAACACCAACAGCCATAGCGAATCTGAACATGGCATCAGGGTAGGTGCCCAGGCTAACAACTATATCTCTTGTTAGTATAATACCATATAAAAAGGCAGTAACAACACTGACCGAAAGTGAAGGCATCACCGGCTGAAGGCGCGACGATCATGATAAACGTCAAAACCCACTTGACAACATACGGGCCAAGAGGGGTACCAAAGGGCTTGGTGGAAACCCAGAAGTTGGTAAAAGGCAGAACACCTTGTCTTCCAATCTCACGGATCATGCGACCAGAGCCGATCAGGACCGCAAGAAGGTTACCGAAAGCACTGAGCAAAACGAGAAAGTTAAGAACATTAGCAGCTGACTCGCTACCACCAAAGAGCTTCGAAAAGAAGATGGAGGCAGCAATCTCGCTAGCCTCGGCAAACTCCTCTTTAGGAACGACGGCGAAATAGGCAATGTTGCAGAGCATGTACAAGACGGCGACAACGGTCAGAGACACAGTACCGTTTCGCTTGAGGGTGGGAATGGGGTTCTGGATCTCATTGACGACGTTGAAGGCGTTGTAGTAACCAGCGTATGAGAATACGATACTGACGAGAGCACTAGCCAGATCGTTTCCGTTGGGAGAAGCACCTTCGAATGCGTTTCGGAAGTTAAGTCCAGGGTCGGGGATACGGTCGACATTGCCACCAAGAACGACGAGACCAGCGATACTGATGCTATATGTTTGTCAGATAGGAAGTTAAGTTGGGCAGATTGAGATACTTACAAGACCAAAGTGAGAATTTTAAGAGCACCAATGAAGTTGACCAGCCAAAGAGAGTACTTGTTGTGAGCAATGACAAAGATGACGGCTAGAGTGTAAGCCGCAATGGCGACGCCACGCATCTGCCACTCTGTGGGGGTGTCACCTGTCATTCGCCAGAGGTACTTGGAGAGAACTGACATATGTTAGAATCAATCATAGATGAAATGAACGATGCAACTCACCAACAGCATTGCTACTGCTGAAGGATAGAATGACGGACTGGACAGCAAATGTGACAGGAAAGAAGTGCTTGGGTCGGGGATAGGCTTGCTCGAGATAGACGACCTCAGAACCACTGCGATTGGGGAAGTAACTCGCAAGCTCAAGATAGACGCTAAAACCAGAAGCAGCCATAATGAAACCGATGAACCAGATGATGAGCGCAAGGCCAATTGAGCCAGCTCGGTTGAGGATACTGGCAGCTGAGAAAAGGTCAGTATCATTCTTTACTGGCCGAGGCGAGGGATAGACGCACGCGTAGAAAAGATACCCGTGCCGATCATCATATTGACATTAAGGAAGATGACGGTGATCCAGCCAACGTTGTATCCAAGAGGCGATTTCGATTCGACAGGGGCACCAACTGCTTCTTGGTACGAGGGCTTGGAGCCGTTGCCACCTTTGACACGTGTATAGGCAAGACCTCCATCGTGAATGACAGAAGGCTCGGAGTCGCTCGCCTCAATATCGGTCGAGACGGTCGCGGTGGGCTTGGAGCCTTCGAAGATGCTCGAGAAACCCATGGTTGCCGGGGCGTGGTGGACGAGATAATGCGACCAGGACCTGATGTCTCGCGACAGAGAAGTAGTAGACTGGAGCTGTGAAGAAGCAGGTACATGGGCTGTCAATGTGCGCGACAGATAAGGATATATATTCTTATTTCACGCGCATTGCTACATATGACACAATTCGGTGGCACTTTGACATTACTGGCCCAAGCCCCGGGGTCGCCACTACCCTTGAGTCTCGGCCCGTCTTCCAGATAACCTAAATTCTACCTATTCTAGTTATAAGGTTACTTTGACCCACAGGATGTCGCAACATGTCCGACTTGAGTGGGTGGTGTGGGTGTTGGTCAGGGAAACACTGGTGGATGGGAAGGGTTCCAGACTGTCAGCTTTCTACATCCAGATTGAGAGAGGTCCCGGCAGTCAGGGCAGTTTCATTTAAACAATTTGTGTTCTGACCTAGCAGTTGGTAGGAAAGAAGGAGGTGATTGATGCCATGGCCGTTTCAAGTCAAGTTCAATCTTCAACATGGATCAATGAAAGACGCAACTGAGGTCACACTCGTTCCAGTATACAAACATAAGAACCTTCAGAACAGATTAACCAGAGCCCTCCAAAGAATATGTCGCGCATCTCTCCCTACAAGATAGCCCCCTGGCCATCAAGTTTGGGAACTATGCCCTGCACTAACCAATGAGAAACTTCTTATTCACATCTCGCAATATCCAGGATATGATTGTCTCATAACTTAAATGAAAGAATAGAGTGGGTTACCGAAGAATTGTGATAACGACATCACAAGTCCAGATAGCGAATCTATAAAACCTTGGTGGAGAATGCTCGATCGGGCATAGCTTCGCACAACTGAAGCCAGCGCGGTTGCGGGAGTGTTACCGGGCCCACAACGGCTTTCCAGGGTCTGTTCTTTACTGGTATCAATAGGATGGGGCCTGAGAAATAGTTCCATGGTCTCATTTACTTAAAAATGAGAACGGCTGTTACCTTCCCTGATCTGGCGTGGGGGCATATATTGGTTCGATAATCTTCTGTAATAATATTTCTTAAGTACGAAATGTTAATAGCAAGTCTTTTACCTCGGAGATGCCGAAGTCTAGCAGCCCAGCCATAAGGGAACAAACCACTGATGAGGACTGTGAAGGGGGAGTATTAGTACTGGCTCTAAGTGAGGTATTAACATATACCAGCGCTACATGAAAGACTCGCTCTCCAGTCGTCCGATGACTAGTGGCTGACAGGTTTTAACATGCCTTTTAACCCAACAGTAAACTGAAGATAGCTATATTGTTCGGGCATGTATCTAGATCGATAACTGTAGGGGAGAACTGCCTGAGGTTTACTAGGAATAATCTCATAGATCTAATGGTCTTTTAATATCTTAAAGGATTTCTCTTTGGACTTACATAACTGTTATTGCCCATATTGTATATATTCTTAGATATAAACCTAAGTCTCCTATGTTGACTTTACCAAGGGGCTGTAATTACACAATAACATAAGCGTAATCCAGTCAAGGACCAATTACTTACTTAGCGAGACTTTTACTATTATATGCAGTCTTAGGCCGCTACCGTCCATGCTTTTTAAAGGCTGTTATATTCCAGATCTTTAACTTTAATATGAGGAGATAATCCAGGTCAAGTAGCTGTAATTGGGCGCTCCCTTCACCATTGGACCTCTGATTAGCAGCCGCTGCAAGGGCTTGAGCAAGGTCGTCCAGCAGCAACGGATGACCATTTCGCCAAAGGCCGATCAGGACAAAGTAATTCCGCAAGCTAGGCGTGGCTAGATAGATACACCCAGCGGTATGACTCTTATTCTCTCTAGACGTTGACCCTGAGACTCAAGTGGTTGTCAAAGTCGACAGTGCCATAGTATGGTTCCATACCCGCGTTTCCAACGTTTACATATGTGTTTGCCTTGAACACGCCATTCTCAGACAGCGCTACGAGCCAATCCTTGATATCACCCTCAAAGCTCCCACCCTCTTCGTTGCCGAATTGACTTTCCTCGGGGCATAGGAGCGAGGTCACGGTTATGCCTGTGTCGGCATTGACACCCTGATACAGCTTCCAGCCGTCCTTGCCAAAGAGCCCGTTGATGGTGGCGATGGGCCCCTCACCCCAACCGATGGGAACCTGACCACCCTCCCAGTTGATCCAAAGCATGAGCTCCTGCGCAAGGTTTGAAGTTGAGTCCCCTTTTGTGTCGCTGGTCATGAAATCGTACACAACGTTGCCTAGTAAGCGTCGAGAGTAAGCTTTCATATTCATATAGCATATTCAAGCAGATGAGTAAGCTACCTTTGTACTCAGTAGTCTTGCTAGTAGTCCATTCGTATTTGGAAGGGATACTCTTGATATCACTGAGTCTTGTCTCCAGCCCCTGGGTAAGACCTATGAAGTTGTAGCCCTTGACTAGGTTGGTGCCTACGTCTGGATCAATATCCCAGAGGACGCTCCAGTGAATGGTCTGATCGTCACCAGAGCCTGTGTAGTCATAGTAGCCGACGCAAGAGGAGCCTTTGATAGATTGGTAGTTGTAGTTCATGGAGAAGACAATCCAAGGTGTTCCAAAGAGAACCTCTGATTCATTAGGTTTGCCGCAGAACTTCTTAGTGGGCTCGCTTTGTGCTGCTCTAGTGGCTTTGCCCTTTGTAGCTACCTGAGACTGTGGGATTAGCGATGCGGTCGCTGTCCCGGTCTGTTCAATCTTGACATTTTTGATGTCATTGACAAGCTCAGGTACTTTGACTGCTTCTGTTGGAATAATGGAGACGGTTGAAACAATATTTTCCTCCGGCGAGACGGAAGAGATGACAGGGGCGACAGTGCCAGTCGTTGGGCGCCTGTAGCGGTACTTCGAACCTCGTGCTGCTTCTACGGCGGTAGTAGCCGAAAAAATGAGAAAGATTGGGGGAGAAGCACGCATGTTGACAAATTAACGAGTGATGGAATGTTTCAGGCTGGTTGAAGTATAGTAAAACTGAATTCCGTGACGAGCGTATGCCAGTCTATTTGTACTCAATGAATCCTGACACATGAGACCGGAGCTAGTATTATACAGTGGGGTGACATCATTTCCCTGAAACTCGGAACGTACCGAATATATGAACGCAGGGTCTTTTCATTTCCGCTTCTAAACCTCACTAGATTGCGCATCCACGTAGTAAGAACTGAGGCTACCAGGACCTAAACAGTGTGTTTCCTGCCTGAAGATGTACCAAATCCCGACATTAACTAAGACGAATCAAGAAATCAACCCGCATTTTCTCTAGGTTTTGCCAAGAACATCTTTACTTCAATTTACCTAGTGTTTCGCAGATAGATAGTGACGTACATAAACAGTAGTGTAATTAAGAATACTAGAAACTGGTCTTTATAGCATACATCGCGCTCGGTTCGGTACGAGTTAGATCATCGGCAAAACCTTCTTTTTGTGCTAATACTTCCAGCCAGTTAGTTATACTAATTATTTACATTAAGTCTGGTAATACCGTTAAAAAAGAGATCGAGCTATTCTAATTAAACCTATAAAAATATTAATAATAGAGGTCTCTATACGGACCGAAAAGCAATAGTGTCTTGAATCTAATAAGGTTACCTACCATATCAGCCATAACTCCATGATAAGATAAGTAAGGCAACTACCAGTAATTCAACAGTAATGCAACCAAGGTTATACTGATTAATTCCAGCTTTATAAAGCCAGGAAGGAAAAATAGCAACTAATTACATTATAATAAGACATAATAGCCAGTATATACTACTCTATAGTGTAATAGTAAGATTTAAAAATAATTTAAAATAGGTATTGGAGCAAAAGTATTATATTTAACAATTAGAATCCGGTAAGGGAATTCTTACACGTGATAATAGGAAAATACAGTCTTAGCTGCGGGGTAATTTAAAAGGTCAACATAGCCTTCCTCTTGTAAGATCCCATCGTTACAGACTAGACTTTCTTGCTTAGAAACTATATTTCACTATTTTTTCTAACCCTGCCTATTTCCATCCTACCATAAGAATGCCCGAAGGAATAGACTCGTACGAGTTTATCTCAAATCATGTTCCTCAACTGCCAACAAATCTATGCGCGAAATGTCAGCATTCTTTCAATCCTTGGCCTCAGCCAGAGTCAGCAGACCTAAACTTCAGATGGTATGACACGGTTGCTGAAGCACGTAGCTCTGCTGCTAGTGGCTGCGGGCTGTGTATCCAGCTTGTTAAGAATGGGCGATATGAACATCCCCACCATACAGCAGAGGAAAACGTGAGCAACGTGGGGAAATTTGCTATCTATTCTCTCAGGGATGGCGTTAGACCAGAAGAGGGGCTGCTCGTACTGATCAGCATGTATTGGTTTGAAGACCCAGTGAGGGAAGATCAGATGACAAAGCATGTGTGGTCGGCTAAGGCATTTTTAATCCCTGGTGTCCAGCAAGGTAGGACGTCACGTTGTATGCAATGATTCAGCGCTGACCTCTTTTTCAGCTGTACTCTATGACTCCATTAGAGACCCCAATAGTATCAATCACACCTTGGAGCTATGTAAGAGATGGCTCCAACGTTGCAATACTTCACACGCCTGTCGGGGCATCTCTACAACCACGCCTAAGACATTACCTACCCGCCTTATTGAAATAGATGGAGACGAACCTCGGCTTTGCGCGGACACGTCTAACATTGACACATCCACGCAATATGCTTCTCTCAGTCACTGCTGGGGTCTCAAGAAGTTTCTCACGCTCGTCAAATCCAACTTGTCCAATTTTACACAGTGCATTCCTTTACAATCCTTGCCAAAGACATTTCAGGAAGCCATCTTAATTGCAAAGTCTCTTGGGTTCAAGTATATCTGGATTGACTCTCTGTGCATTGTCCAGGACGATGCTGAAGATTGGAAACACGAATCAGTACGTATGGGCAGTGTTTACGGCCGTTCAGGATTGAATATCGCTGCGACGGCTGCATCTGATGGACAGGTTGGATGTTGGCTGCCGCGTGATACGGACTGGAGATGCCAAGTTCTGCTTGGAAACGATGGATCTACGCCCAGGCTGTATGAGTGTTTCCCCCCAGAAATGCTCGAGCCCGGCAATGAACGAATCCCTCTCATGACTCGCGCTTGGGTTGTGCAGGAGCGCTTCCTGTCACCACGTACACTTCACTTCACCAAGGATCAGGCATTCTGGGTATGTCAATCTGTTACCGCTTGCGAAGTCTGGCCGGAAGGCATTCCCAGGGTCCAGCACTACCTTGAATGCTCTTTGGACCTTCCAAAAGGCTCCAACTGGCTTTCTCGCGAAGGCTGGCCGACTATTGTTGAACAATACTCGTCGTGTAATCTCACGTTTGGACGCGACAAACTTGTGGCGATCTCAGCTATCGCGCAGCTCGTCCAGAAGAAGACGCCTGATGGTTATGTAGCAGGCATGTGGCAGAGCGACTTGGCAGCCGAACTTTGTTGGAGTACATCTCGTGGAAGAAGGTATATGCCTTCAACAGCTCCAAGCTGGTCGTGGGCCTCCAACTCGGCACCCATCAGCTACTTCAACAGTGCACCTTACACATTCCCCGTGACAAAACATTACATCGAGATCTGCAGTATCAACATTGAGTACAGTACACCTTCAAACCCTTTTGGGGAAATCATTAGTGGTACCCTTGAAATACGCTGCGAATATCTCAAAGAATGTACTGTATACGCGAAGGAGGGAAACAGTGGAATAATTATTGACGAAAAGCGCACACTACGTGGAAGAACAATTATCGAAGGAATGGGCTTTGATCATTGGGAGGAGTATGCAGGAGTTGAAACATTCCGTGCGTTCTGGTTACCCATCGCCTATCTTCCAGAACCAGGCAGGCATAGCGGCATTGTCTTGCAGCCGACTGGTGTAAGAAAAGGAGAGTACAGGCGTATTGGAAGTGCGTCGGTACAGAGGTCAGGGAATTCCGACCTACATTTTCCAAGCGAGCCATTCCTACCAAGAGAAGAGTACTGTGCGAGAGTGGATGGTACCCCAGGGGAGAAACAAGAATTCTATATCTCGATTATATAGATTATATAAACTTAAAAATAACCATTCTCAAGCTAGATACTATTAAACTAGCCTGTGTATCTAAGGGAAAATATGCCCCGCTCAATGGAGCTAACCACAATATTCCCACTCTGGAAGTAAGGGTAGACAGACCAAGCTCCATAGAACTCTGCCTCGCCACCAACCTCGTCATCCTCAGGATGAACGTCAAAGAAGCCAATTTCCTTCATCTGAGCACCAGTGTCATCTTGAGCAAGAGAGGTAACATTCACCATACGCAGACCGGATCCATAGTTGGCTTGGTACGACACGCCGCCGATGATGTACTGATTGTGGTCGATTGAGCGGACGGGGCTCTTGTAGACACCTCGGAAGACGGGGTACTCCAGGTCTTGGATGTCAACAATGTATGTGGTGGTATGCTGGTCCGCAGCAGGGCCGGTCTTTTGCTGCTCATCTAGCTCATCGTCCAGCAGGAGGTACTTGTGATCCTCAGTCACCCAACCCTGGTGGGTGTAGGTAGCGCCGTTGTATGTGGTGCGCGACAGCTGGCGTGGCATAGTACGGCGAGAGATGTCAACAATAGTGAGGGCATCTTCGTTGTAGTTGAAGCAGATTTCGCGACCCTGGAAAGCCTTCTGGGGACCACGGTAGATCACGCACTGGGCGTCGTGCACGTAGCCATCCGACGCGACACAGCCAGCATCTTGAGGCCTCTTTGGGTTCGAGACATCAATCATCCAGAGGCCAGCACGACACTTGAGATCGTAGGCTGTGCCGACGGCGGCAATGAGGGCTGTTTCCTCATTAGCCACAAGGTTGTGGCTGTTGCCAAAAGCACTAAAGTGTGCGGTCAAGTCACTCCTGATGCTGAAGGTGGGAGGATTCTTGACATCAGTGTTGAGAAGCTTAGTAAGGTCAAAGATCTGTAGACCGTGACCAGCTGCTTCAGCACCAATGTAGGCGTAGTTGCCAATGACCTTGATGTCACGCCATGAAGAAGCGACGGTCTGTGTTGGCAGGCGGCCGACGTAGGTCAGGCTACCATCGGGGTGGACTTCCACAAAGGCTGTGCCGTCTGTTTGTCCTTGGAGGGCAAACTCGCGACCGCTAGACGCATGTGTCCAGCCTGGGTAGAGACATAAGTCAGTATAAACTTCGCAAGTCTATGGGAGCTGCGGAACGTACCCCAGATGTCATTGCCCTCGCGGGTACGGCTGCCCATATCCTGATGGCGCAAGAAGCCCAAGAGGTCGACGTTATTGCAAGAGTAGCCCCCCGCTTTGCCGTCGGTACAAGACGTGGCAGAGCTCACTTTCTTGTAGCGATCCTTATCAAAGACACCGGCAGCCGCCTCGCTCTCGCGGAGGGCCATCTTTCGCTGGCGGAGCTCTTTCATTCCAACGGCATTGGGCGCACTGGCCGCACGCAGGTAACCCTCATCGTACTTGGACGTGTCGATCCTTTGGTTCTGGGCGATTGCGGAGCTCGCCAACGTGGCAAGGAGGATGGAGGTGATACTGGCCTTCATTTTGACAGAACGAATGTGCGAAGAGGTTCTAAAGATGTTATGAGTAAGACACTACAGAGCAAACATTGTTGGGACCTGGACAATTAAGGGGACCCTTTATAGTCAGTATTTCAGATCAAGTGATGTCGATTAATTCGTTGAAAGTTCAAGAATCAAGGTAAATCCTTCCCTAGATTGGAAGCTGGACCTTTTGTCCTTGGCATCTTACTCAACTCCAAGAATACGATAAGTCCTGTTCTTAGCCTTACCCAACTTCTGACCATTGAGATGCCAGACAATGCATTCAACAACGTGCCTCCTATCTAATTAGAGTTAGTGATTGGGCCGGGTTCTCAAGAACAACTGTAACCTTCCCTGTACGGATACATCCAAGGCATTGAGGTACAGGCATATAGATAACAGGCCCAAGCTAGCTACAATGGACAAGGAATAAGACCACCAATTAACTACACTTTATCGCTCTCTCTCCTCTGTCCCGGTAAATTAGAGCCAAGGCCACGCCAAGCTATCTTGCCGATCATCTCTACTTTAACTTCAAGCTTATTATCACACGACCCACTATGGACTTTGAGAGATGACCTACTAGATTGAGGTAAAAGTGCGCTCTTGGCATCCCCGGGTTTAGATGTCTAGTAGCAGTTTATCTTTAACCATATCCAATAGGACTGTTAAGTCAATTATCTTATTAATAAGCTTTCTTATTACCTTGGCCATACAGAGTATACTAGCTCTTGTCCTTAATCTTGGTTAAAACAATACGTATTAAATTTATCCATCTTTAATACCAAAGAGAATATATAGCTCCTCTAATAACTTTCAAACGGTTATGTATCTGAGGTTTGTGTACTATTATCTCTATTAGGGTGTTATTAGATAGAACACTTGATAAAAAAATTACTTCCTTATCCCACTAGGTCTTCACTAGATCTATGTGATGCCCGAGATGTTGTTGGCCGTTCTAACGATTGCATCTCCAAGTCTACCTTGACATAGACTCTTTTACTGGATTCACTACCGTCAAGCTGCTCCCAGTCGCCTTCTCCTCCACCCAACCCTGTTGCTCCAGCGACCCTGTTGGGCCTACTACGTAGGGCGGATGATGTGTGGGATGTGATGATAGCCTGGTTGGTGCCTGAGAAAGGAGTCACCTGAACAGGCGAGCTGCCTGTCGTAGAATCAAAGTGGAAGCGTTGGCTAACCAACTTGCGGAGTGAGGGCAGTGAGCCGGCGACGATTCCGATTCCTGACTCGACGATAGACCAGATGACAATATTTGCAACGTTGTCTGCATTTTATGTTAGACAGACAGATACTCCTGAGGATGGGGTTGGGGTTGGGGTTGGAATAATACTGACAGAGATAGTTAGGAATGATAGTATAATACTTTACGTAGGGAAGCCGAATAATCGTGCAGAGCGATGCCCTGTTTAAGAATTAGTCCGAGCTTCAACAGGAGATATTAAGTGGACCTACAAAGCTGCAAGTCCTAGGATGATAGCGACTGAGACCTTAGTTGCCCGCTTCATGTTAGACCTGTATAGCATGAATATAGGTAAGACGGCACAGATCCAGTCTGTTACAACTGCACCGGTGGACACAAGATATCCAAGACTTGCGATAACAACTGTAGGGGCGCATGTTCCCTCATGACCCCAAGCGGTGGATATTGGGCGGCAAATGACGAGAAGCCCAATAATAACAGTAGTTGTAGAGAGTATAGCGAATACAAGGGTACACCAGATTATAATGAGGTGGAGTCTGTCAACAGCAATTCGAAGAAGGGTAGCGCAGATAGAGCTTTTAAGGAACAGGAGTGAGACGCAATAGGTAACTTGGAAGCACCATAAAAACTAAGTAGATATCAGTGACTTGATCTGCTTCCGGTGCGACAATTTAAAATATACCTTTCGAGCATCATTCTGAAGATAAGCATTTAAATCAGAATCACTGGTGCCGAGGCCAGCATACGTGCTGCGTACAACAATACCGCTCACGCTCACGTATAGCATCTACCGTGAAAGTCTGTCAATATCGCCTTGTGTTGCCTTGCGTTGCGTAGATATTTGAGGGTTGTGTTACTAACCCAGCCAACAAGCATAAGACCATCGTCCACGCCAAAGATCTTATGCCGGAGTCGAATCCAGCATCTTAAAAAAATAACAATCGTGGTTGGAATGAGGAAAAATATCGTTAGAGCAAAGAGTGTGCGCCCAAGGCCGGTGGGCGTTACCGATGTCACTGCAGCATCAATTGCCATTATATGTCTTCCAACAATAACAGGCAAAGATCGAGCTTCAGGGAAAGGCAGGAAGAAAAAAAGATCGGGAAGTAAAGATTTCTTTGGTATAGAAAAGCCTCTCCCTTTACATAGCTTAAATTCTCCCTGGCCCCGCTTTGACCTCGTGCTTATTTTGCCTGCAGGCCGCTAATCGTCACGATGGAACTAGTACACTCTCCGGTGAACTTAATCAAGTGGGTATCATCCGGGGACATTGATGCCGTGTACCCTTTCGTATTGTTGACCAATCGCTGCTCTGGCGCTCAGCCAGAGCATGATGGCGATCCTCGATTGTTGGGTTCGGGCGTTTGTTCCGGTTTTCCTGTGTTCCCCGTGCCATGCTAGCGTCACGGGGTTGTAAATAGAGCCATTTAGTCAAGTCTACTAGGCAAGCATGGATTGTCGCACGATGGATATAAGGGATGATGTGGATTCTGACGACCAATGTGTTGACGAGAATTAACTATTTATCATTTCAAATGGATAAAATCCTTCAGCCAGATCAAGCACCTGGTCCTTATTTTACACCATCAAAATAACCCCCCTCTTCTTTAGCATGCCGTATTTCATGGCAATGGTAGCCCTGACAATCCCGTACAAACACTGCTATTCTTGAGAAAAGCTTATAAGTATGGAGCAATGACGTTTTCATTCATTCTGGTAGAACTTGGTAACGACAGATCGGATCCTTAATCGTTATTGTCGACTAATGATCTGGATGTTCTCACCATAGCGAAACACCTCATCCCTACCATCCAACTCCTTTCCAAATGTTCACCAGAACTACACATGCATTTCTCAACCCTACACCACTACGACTCGAGGGATTTCGGATAGGCTGGTCCTCAACTCTGCCCAGAGACAGCTACAAGTATACGATCTTCTATCTTAACCATCGATCTAAGCGGAAACACAAAGCGGCGGGGGCTCTTTTCTGGTATTTTATTTTCCGAAGTTCGTCCAGATCCGACGTTTGATCTTCCAGATGACAGTCAATACCTTCTACTTTTCGACACAGTCGGCCGTGCTTTAGTATATATAGACATTGGGAGTTATAACGAGAGGTCTATACCGGCGATTTGGAAAACAGACCTGCGCTTTGCTTACCGAATTAACGACTACGCTGACTTTGTTAACTGGGAAGATACTTGGTTCGAGGATCGTTTGCTTGACACCAAATATGTCATAGAAGCCCAGTCAACCAGCCATTTATTCTTGCACTTAATAGAGAAAACACACTGAACAGTGACCGCAGGTTAACTACGTCCGTTTTGGGAATCGAGGCTTTGTGTCCCAGACGAAATTGAGGAACGATTGAAAGAAACTCACAAGCCTTTTGAGACTTTTAATAGTTCTCCCGAGGAACCAATTTACTCTTTAGTAGCACGTTGGGAGTATTAAGCAACACCTGGTGAGTCTCTATTATACTTTACTTGATTTCTTTACCTTGGAAGAAGTTATTTTTATTAATAACATTATAGAGAAATTTAGAAAGCACATGCTTAATTATTTAAGGTTGATGCAAAAAAACAATACTTTACTCAATTCAAACTTTCTCACCTGTTTTTACAGTGGTTGCTTCCATTAAGTGGGTCAATGCAGGACCATGTCGACCAGTTCCCATCAGCATCATTTCATTATCTACATTTAGAATATCTCTTTACTTAACACTCGCCATCCCTGAATCCACTGGCTCTGTTGACTCACCCTCCGACACATTAACTGCCAGCCCCCCGTACACCGAGCTTACCACTAATGCTATTGCAATTAGCTTGCCTACAAGTATCTTCTTGTTTTTCGAGTCTACCCCATTGCCTCAACAAAGCCTTAGGACACAGTGATCAATACTACTCTTGGTAAAATGGTAGACATCATAACTGAGGGCTCTCGGGGTAGCAAGGAAGCTTCTTCGATTACAAAGACCACAACAGAGACTACGGCCGGAGTAGCCAACCCCATAACCAAGGAGACAACAAGCACAGCGTTCAAGACTGCGACTGTCAGCATCTACGTCAGAAGTAGCCACTACTTCGCCTGGAACAACCACTACCGCTACCGCACTCGTTTCCACTACCCTCAACCCAATTATGCAAGGGGATAATCCCGATGGAGTTGTTCTTCATCATAATAGTCAGTCAATATCTCCAACTCCAAACATCAGAACACCCCTACCAATACCCTGCCACATACCTAGAAGCTGGCCTGAGCTACGATCAAGATACATAGCATCTTCTCATTGGCGAAAGGTCTCTTTGCATTGATCATAATACTGTAGGCATTGTTGCTGGTATATCTGCTTGCCGAGGTATCCCGACCGGCCAATACGCATATCTCACTTGTGACCCTCCATCTAATAGTGCTCTGACATGTAGTGTTCCCGGCAAGGGATATGATCAGACATCTGCTAGCCTGGTTGATCTAGGATTGACCTGGAGTCAGTTTTACTATCTCGAAGGTGTGAAGCAAATACCTGGCCTGGGTTGGATTATTATTAGTCGGGTAGGTCTGACAAATAATAATATCAAATACAGTAACTTCGACCCGATCAATATTATCACAAGGGTAGCAAGCCCTAACAATTCAGTATCGAGACTGTATATATATTCTACGAGTTACTTTGTTTAATAAATTTTTTAACGAATATTAAATAATCCAGTAGTTATTGGTTGTGGCTTGTACACGTATTGTCCTTGTGTTATGCCAAGCCTGCGTGGAGTAATAAGTTATGGTTAGTTGTGCTATGCAAGGGAAATGAGACCCTACATGGCATTGATCTTGGCAATTGCAAAAAGCTCCACTTCACATGATTTCTAACAATGTTGGTTATGTAACAAGTGCTTTTTCTCAGCAACCAACAACCAACAACCAACAACCAACAAAACGTTGTATTCAATAAGGGCCCTGGAGTCGAGAATAACGCTAGACATGGATTGATCTCGGTCGCTGCCTTTTTGGAGCCGACTTGGCATGCTCTTGGCGCGTAGAAACGGTCCGACACTCTGCCATTGTAATTTTATTTGAGGCGGCGGCCTAACAGACCCAGTAAAATAACATGAGTGACACATATTTTGGCTGCTCTAAAGATCATAACATTTTCCTTTATAACCGAAGAGGACCTTTCACAAGAAGGGGAAATTTTAAGACAGGACAGCAGTCATTCTTTTATTTTTGCAAAGTCCCTCAACGTCTCTTGTTCGTCATGTTTTTCTCCACACTCGTTTTTGCTCTGAGCCTCTCTACGAGTGCACGTGCTTTCAGCGTTTACCACGAGGATGTTACGAAAGAATACTACAATGACAATGAAGCCTGCTTCAAGGCCCTGACGGTCGATCTCAAGTGCAACGAGGCCATTGTTGACTTGAACGAGACTGGTTGGCAAGGTTCACTCGAGGATGACGAGGACAACACCATCACCGATGGTATCTGCAGCAAGACTTGCCATCAATCGCTGCAGCAATGGGTCGCGGGTGTTGAGAAGGACTGCAAGGGAGAGAGAATTGTACTAGCTGAAAGAATGCCTGGAGGTTGGGAACAGCTTTGCGATAAGGACATTGCAGGGAGATACTGTAATGGTAAGTAACATAATGGTTTTGGATGATGTTTGATACTGACTGTATTATCTAGAGGTTATCGACACCTTCCCCGAATCGGATGAAGACGAGGAATGGCCTCTCGAGTATGTCTGCGATCCTTGTTATGTCAGACGTCTCTGGATGTTTGATCTTTCGGAGTACAGTCCTACTCAGGGCCATTTCTTGAATCAACGCGGCCGAGTCCTACAGGGATGTCCCGAAATCGCCAAGAAAGAAGTTCCTGCAACAGATCTCAAGGGAACAGCATCGGAATTAACAGAATCTGGACAAGTGACTTCGAAAGTTCCCCAGACAGCCAACGGCGGAATCAAGACCACTGCATCTTCAGAAAATATCGCAGCCCCTACAACTACTTCATCCACAGAAAGTACTACAACTGCACCAACGGAAAGCAATACAGCGGAGAAGCTTGTAAAAGGATACTTTCTTGGCTTTTGGTCTCTTGTGCTGTTCTTGGGGATAAATGGCTTTTAACTCTGGTACTCCAGCTGTTTACTTACTTGAGCGTAGTAAATGGAGCAAACTAGCATACTAAGAACTGTACCTCCTTGCATTTATTCTGTGATTCTCTTGCCCTCTCTTCTTTGCCTAAGTGACCTAAGAATTTTGCTAGCCATATTTGGTTTGCAGCCAGCTTATTGGCATGGCATAAACTATACCCTTTACTATGCATCTTATAAGTACTTGAACTCTCTAGCTATATGGAATTTTATCCAAGGCGATATTGAGGCTGAGATCTACTACAGGGATTTTAGTCTTACAATTCTGGTGGTACAGGGCTCGTGCTCCTTAAGACCCGAGTCAATAAGTAATAGCTATAATGCGATGGGCCACCAGTGGTACCTCGGATAGACTGCACATCGACGGTGCAATTATGAGTACATTCATCATTTATATCATGCGACAAATGCTTCGATCTTTGTCAAGTTTGAACTTCACCATTGGTCCCTCTCGTCAGCTGTTTGTCCATGCGCAGTCGACCCATATTACGCCTCATCACAAGTTACCGCATTCCACTTGTGGTCCAGTCATCGCACATCAGACGAGTAAAACTCCCGGCGATTCTATTCTATCCATGCTTCTGGGAGTAACTAATTAACGTTTTGAAGGCTCTTGCTGGTAGTGTTGCTGTGATTTTAGGACTGTTCTTCGCTATTAGACTGGGTCTCGGGCAAATAAGCGGAATTGAAAAATCAGGCAATGCTGTAGCGCATTCAGCATGGACACCAGCTGTTGTTAACAGAGCTCGGTTCAACAACAAGGGTAAAAATGTTAATATATTAGTTCCGCAGCGTGTACTCAAGTAAATATCTTCGCGATTATCTTTGACCTTCCTCTGTACAATCCGATACTGGAACGCGTTACCTGCAATGTCATCTAATATCACCCTCGTCGATGAGTATCTTGCCAAAGGGACATGGAAAACCGCCGAAAATGCCAACTCAACCTACTCCCACCAGGGCCTCATGCAATACATATCCAACCAGGTCATCTCGCAGTACTGGCTTGAGAAGATCTACACACATGAGATCCGCCAGTATGACAGTGAAAACCGCTTCCATATCCACGATCTTGGCTTTCTGAGCGCGTACTGTTCTGGTTGGAGTATTGAGGACATTCTCCTCCAAGGCTTTGGCGGCGTGGAGAACAAGATCCAATGCCGACCTGCGAAGCACCTCAATACTGCTCTCAACCAGATTGTGAATTTCCTCTTTACTCTCCAGGGTGAACTAGCTGGAGCTCAGGCCTTGTCCAGCTTTGACACGTACCTTGCGCCTTTCATCCGCAGAGACAATTTGTCATACACCGAGGTCTTCAAGTGTATGCAAAGCTTTGTCTACTCTCTTAACGTCCCCACTAGAAGCGGCTTTCAGGCTCCTTTCACCAATCTCTCCCTGGATCTTATCTGCCCAAAGCGATTGGGAGAACAGTGTGTTATTATTGGCGGTGAATTGTGCACAGAGTGGACTTACAATGACTTCCAAGAAGAGATGGATGTTCTCAACAAGGCATTTGCCGAGGTCATGATGCAAGGTGATGGCAATGGCAACATTTTCTCATTCCCAATCCCCACCTATAATGTTTCTGATGGAATTGACTGGGAGTCACCTCGTTGGCAGTCAATTTGGGAGATGACAGCCAAGTATGGTGTCCCATATTTTGCCAACTTTATCAACAGCGATCTTGATCCCGAGGATTTTAGGTCCATGTGTTGTCGGTTGAGACTCGATCTCAGCAAACTGCACTGCAGAGTAGGTGGCCAATACGGCGCCAGTCCTTTGACTGGTTCAATCGGAGTCGTCACACTTAACCTCCCCAATCTTGCCTATCGATCCAATGGCTCTAAGGAGACTTTCATGGTGGAGTTAACTAACACGTTAAGGGTGGCCAAAGACTCATTGGAAATCAAGAGGAAACTTGTCGATGCCAACTCAAGTCTGTATCCCTACGCTGCTCACTATTTGTCAGCCACAAAGCATCGCACAGGATCACACTGGACCAACCACTTCAGTACTATTGGGGTGAATGGTATGAATGAAGCATTGGTTGATCTCCTTGGAAATGGGATTGACGCAAACAAAGACTTTGCTCTTGAGATTCTAGAGCTCATCAAAGATCAACTGCAAGAGTTCCAGAAAGAGACGGGCAATCTTTACAATCTCGAGGCCAGCCCAGCGGAGAGCACCTGCTACAAGTTCGCCAAACGAGACAGGCAACTTTTCACAGATCGAGAGATACCAACCTTTTACACCAATTCGACCATGCTTCCTGTCGACACAACAGAAGATCTCTTCGAGGCGATGCGTCACCAGGAAGATCTCCAGTGCTCGTATACTGGTGGGACTGTCTTCCACGCCTTTCTCGGCGAGCAATTACCAAGTTGGAAGTTGGCTCGAGATTTGATCAAGACCCTCACAGCACGTTTCCGTATTCCATACATCACTCTCACGCCTACTTTCAGTATTTGTCCTACGCATGGTTATCGTGCAGGTGAACAACCAGAATGCACAGCCTGTGGAGAGTTAACTCTGGTCTACTCCCGCATTGTTGGCTACTTCCGTCCCACGCGAGATTGGAACAGAGGCAAGTCGAAGGAGTTTATTCAACGAAAAGTGTATAAGTACGAGACTGGACTTGAGCCTGGCAGTGATGACAGCCTGAAGCAGCTGGAGAAACAGGTCGCTGCAATCGAAGATTTGCCTGTGGCGGGTTATATCAAAAGCACACTCAGTGACTATCCTGGCAAGATGCAGGCATCGATCATGTTTACTTCTCGTTGCAATTTGGCTTGTCCCTGGTGCCACAACGGTCCTCTCGTTCAGGGCGAATGTGACGACGTGACTCTCGTTGACATCTTTCGCCACATCACTTCTACATCGCACAGATCTTTAGTCGTCTCGGGTGGTGAACCAACCATTCACAAAGGATTACTTCCATTTCTAAGACTCCTCAAGAAGGCTGGCATCAGCGTCAAGCTGGACTCAAACGGAACATCGCCCGAGGTTCTCAAACAAGTCTCCACTGAGAACCTCGTTGACTTTGTAGCAATGGACATCAAGTGTGCTCTGGAGAACTACAAGAGAGTCACTGGCCGAAAGGTTAAGCCGAAGCTTTTGGAAGCCAGCATTGATCTCATCAAGAGTAGTGGAGTGCCATATGAGTTTCGCACGACGGTTGTGCCAGAGCTGATGGATATGGAGGATGTCTTTGAGGCGAAGCGCTTATCTGGGAAGAAATTGACTGTGCAACGATTCCGGAATGGCGGGAGTGTCTTGGATGGGAAGTTTAGAGACTCCCACGAACATACAGATGAGGAGTTTAGCAGTTTACTCAGCCAGATAGCCTGATCTCGATAAACTTTTGCTTGTAGTAATATTACCTGATTATTTACGCTTCCAACTTCACTGACATCACCCACTGTAATCGCAACACAAAAGACTCCACTTCTAAGCCAAGAGAAACAAAGGTCCCTTGTGCACGGAGTAACCCGTGACTGGATCGCCGCGAGAGAGGCCAAAGCCACAAGGATAAATCCAAGCCTTGGTATTTGTCTCTTTGCGTGCAGTATTATTCAATACTGAAACAAAACCAACCATGGCTACGGCGCTAATAAACTGCGACACTCGGTGCTTTCCCCAAAGAAAGCGACTATGATTGATTGACGAATAAACGTGGGAATGACCATAAGGTGGAGTTGTTCACTGCAATTTTAACCCCCTCAAAGCTTGACCACAGCCCAGCCAAGAAAATCATCACTTGATAAGCTGGGAAATTCCAGCAGCGGGGTCAAGATAAAGAAAAAAAACCTACACATCGGGCAGCTCAATTATTATGCATATTCTTAGTGTCGTCTTGGCACGTACCATCACAGTCAAAGTCAGCGTAGTACGAACACTGACCTTCCCGATTCGAGTGTGATCTTCAGTCAAATTGCAAAAAGCCCGGACTAGTTTCCAAAGCTCGACAACTCCGCGATGGCCAAGTCTGCGGGGCCAATTGCGCAAGTAGTCTTGGGATCACAGAAGCGGGAGCCGCAGGGACTTATGCTGTAGAGATTGAGTATATAAAGCTGTTGGGAGCTCGGATGCGAATTGATGTCGTTTCTCCTTCTTCAGACACGCTCACTTGCCTGGACTATCATACTCCATTATGAAGTTAACAACAGCAGCAGCTCTTCTGGCCCTTTCGCCTTTGGCGGAGGCGACCAAGGATCGCAGACCGCCTGTCAGCTCCAAGAAGCTTCAGAAGCTCATCACTGAAAAAGGGTACGTCATGGAACGTCATGCAAACATCCTCATACTGACCACAGCAGCTTGATGCGCAATTTGGACAAGCTCAACGAGATCGCATACGATAATGGTGGCAATCGCGCGTTTGGTCTTCCAGGATACGCAGCCTCGGTCGATTTTATCTACAAGGAGATCTCCAAGCTCAAGGGCTTCAAGACCTGGAAACAGGATTTCCCTGCCAATTTCACGCAGACCCTGGCAGCTGAAGTGACGGTTGATGACGAGACATTCAGGACAATTGCTTTGACATACACTCCCAGTACTTCTGAGGAGGGTGTTACAGCTGAGCTTATCCATGGACCTGAAGGAGCGGATGCTTGTGACGTTGCAAACTACGCAGGCCTCGATGTGAAGGGCAAGGTCGTCCTTGTCGAGCGCGGTCTTTGCCCTGACCAAACCACTTTCGCAGGCAAGGTCAAGCCTGCAGCAGCTGCTGGTGCTCAAGTCGTGGTCCTCTACAACTCAGACGAGGCCAAGCTCACAGCCGGTACTCTGTCGGCCCCAAACCCGAAGGAGTATGTGCCCACAGGCCTTATCGACCAAGGGCCTGGAAAAGCTCTCAAGGCCAGACTTGACGCAGGAGAAAAGATTGAAGTGTTTGCCAAGATCATCCAAACAATCGAGACGCGCATTACCCAGAACGTCTTTGCCGAGACCAAGGGCGGCGACGGTGAAAACGTGGTCATGCTCGGGGCTCATCTTGACTCTGTCCAGGCTGGACCTGGTATCAACGACGATGGGTCGGGAACAACTCTCATCCTCGAGACTGCAAAGGCTCTGCAGCACTTTTCTACCAAGCTCAAGGTTCGCTTTGGATGGTGGGGTGCTGAGGAGAATGGTCTGGTGGGATCTCGCTACTATGTCAACAACCTCAAGACTGCTGAGGTTGATAATCTCCTGACTTACCTCAACTTCGACATGGTCTCGCGTGGATTCTATGGTGTCTTTGACGGCACTGGCGAGAAGAAGGCTCCTGGTGGACCTCCTGGGTCCGAAGTCATTGAGGATCTCTTCAGAGATTACTTCAAGTCCAAGAAGATTGAAGTCACCCCTGTTGGTCTGACCGGTGGCTCTGACTATGTTCCTTTCCTTCAGGTCATCAAGAAGCCCGTTGGTGGCCTCTTTACAGGAACTGGCCTGGAGCAGGATGCGTGCTACCATCAGGCTTGCGACAACATCACCAACCCCGTTCCCGAGACCTTGCACACCAACGCTCACGCAGCGGCTCATGTTCTCAGCAAGCTTGCTATTGATGGTGTCAAGCTTATTCCCAAGACACCTGCCAACACAACTGTTGGGTCTATCAAGAGAGTCAGAGATCCAGCTTCAATGCATTTCCATGAGGTCAATGGTGTGGAGGGAAAGCCTTGTGATCACGATATTGTCTAAAATATTTATGGAAAGAAATTAACGAAAAGATAATTGTAATATTTTTATCATTATTATAGTGTTCATCTTGCAGGTGTAGAGTGCTATGTCTACCAGTTGCTGTTCTGGCTAAGCTGCTCTTCTGCGTGACGCTGGCCGTGACGCTTAGCCTCCTCCTTATCTATAAAGTCCAGTCCTCGAGTCTCAACCTCTCGGTCAACGAAGGCACCAATGGCACCGGCGAGAAACTCCTTAGCCTTGGCGTGGCTGTCTGGCTCTCCTACCGGATTGTTAGTAATTCGGTCTTTATTGGGAGCGTGTATATGGACTTACCGTTGCGAGCAGAATGCTCCTCGTAGGCCTTGGCAGCTTCATAAGCGGCAGCACCACCAATGAGCTCGTGCGACCACTTAGCCTCGTGGGGACGCTGGGTCACCTCTTCGTAGGCTTGAGCAGGGTGGGAGTCATCTACATAGTGATTAGTTGAGTTGGAGGATAAGAGTAAAGACAAGTAATGAGAGAACTAACCATCGAACCAGCCCATGATGAATAGTTTGTATAGGTTGAGCGTATATGTTTCTTGATGTGGTTTAAATAAGATGTTCAGGGTTGACCAGAAACACGTGGAGGGTTGAGATGCAGGGTGATTGAGATAGAGACAGCCGTAGGGAGCTAGCACTTTATACTTTCAAGGGACCAAGGGACCTGTAGCCCAGGCACATCTGTTCTATACTTGGAACAAAGGTGAAGTCCGCAAGACGAAAGAGTTTCGGCACGTTCCTAGGCAAAAGCACCAACTATGGCATTGCGCATAGTTGACGTCGATCATGTAAAGCATATCGGATCTCACGGCTCATTCCTCGCGCTTTCGGCACTCTCTGCCGTGTTTATCGGATAAGCGGCGCGCAGAGAATACGTAAGTGCTCCAGGTCCAGCTCCACCAGAGCGTCTCAGTCACTCAATTGGACTGGACTGTCTGTCTTGGATAGGTATGTAATAGTAGTTTCATTATTGTGGCTTCGACAGCTCTCGATAGCAAGATGCCGTGTTTGCCGTGCGGTCTTGTTTATTATTGACTTGTCAGCAAGTTGCGTGATGAGCTAATAGCGAACTAATGCCGCCCGTCTCAGACGTGGCTGGGGAGGTTCCCGCTTCAGCTGGACAAGTATTACAGTGGATTTACGATTGAGTGGACGTCACGATCTCCCAGGCAATCGACAGAAATGGGTGATTCCCAATTGAGGTGGCAGGCAAGGCATTTGGACTCGAGTTGGCAAAGAACCCTTGGTCTACAGGTCCTTCTGCAAAGCCTGGACTGGGTTGGTACTCCAGGCGCCACAGCGGTCAGGCCCGGTCTAGAAGTGTCTCTGTCTCTAGTGACCTGGTTGGCAACGCTTACGTCTGTGTCGGGCGCGGTGTGATCTGGGGCGTTCAGTGACTGTGAATGCTTTCAGAGTTCAGTTCGATGATGCATAAACCCTTAAACGCAATCATCCAGTCGGAAGACCCTGCAATTGAGCTTGTGCCGATCGCTGGATAACCCGACGTAACCATGGCCAATACGTGGCATTGATCCACTCTCGCAACAGCTGTAAAGACGCAATAATCTGGTAGATGCCAAATATGTCGCCAGTCGAGCCAAGCGATGTCTCTGACCAAATAATAATCCGAGAGTCTTGCCGACTTGCTGCGACAAAGTTCCACGTGTTTCCTTGGATGATCAGACCAGGAAGAAACCCGAGGTCGTCCACTGAAGGCATCTTCTCGCCTTCATCGACAGGAATCGCCGCACCAGCATCTACAAGTCGTTGTAGAAGAGTCAAGTGGGCAGTTAAGAATGTCGCGACTTGCAGATTGGCAGTGTCCAAGCCTTCACCGGGACGCTTAGTCTCGATGGAGATGGCGATAGGGTTGCTCAACAACGACAGGTCATCGGTGGGGTTGATTGACAGCAGCGGTAGTCGAGCACGAATGCTATCAATCTGGCTGGCAATATTTGTATCGATCGTATCGTAGCGAGGGTCGAGGTATACGCAGAAGTCGATCTTCTTGTCAGGCACGAATCGGATGCGGTAGTCGGGAACGATAGAAGCTGTTGAACTGTGTACATGTTAGAGGATGCATACATGGTGAGAAGTTGAGGCATCATTAACGCACCAGTTGGTCACGTTGATCAAACGCTGGAACGCGCCCTTGACTCGAGGCCGAAGTGCAAGACAGAGCAACGGGAAGTGAACCTCGTTATTCCACGCTGCCTCAGACCGGCCCATGCGGAGACAATCAGCTGCGCATTCGAGTATGTACAGCACATCTTCAGGACTAGGCGTTGATCCCAACGCGTCCCGGTGAGCAGAGCAGCTGAATTCTTTGTCCTCATATATAGCAACCATATCCGGGTGGAATGCCCGCGCAGCTGCTTCGTCGCGTATACTCGCCAGGCTGTTGAGGCCGAGAATTCCCCTCCCACGACCGAACTGTAGTAATTTCGTGCGCAGCTGGGCTAGAGCTGGAGGCAGTCCTGATGGATCTGACATGGCGCGGGTCTCAACACCTCGGGTGGACAAGGCCATGGCGGCCAGTTGCTTGCGTGGTGATGACGCCCCGGAACGTCCACTTGCAGCAGAGGACGTGGAAGAGGCGACGCTGGGGAGGTGGACACGCCTGAGAGGCTTTGGGGTCTCTTGTTCAGTCGCATTGTTATCTTCTTGTATATCGTTCGGGCTCGGGCTGGCTACAGCGCCCGTGGTCGTCTTCCGTTTCTTGGCTGGTGCCATTTCGACCTCGGAGGACACGAAGGAATCGGGAGGAGGGGTCGGATGCGTTGAGAAGCGAACAGCGGGTCTTTCCACGGGGTTCTGGTTATTTTCGAGAGAATCATCGCTCGCTGAGCTGTGACTGCGATGGCGCTTTCGGGTTCTGGGTTGGATTGCTCGTGGTGGCTTCGCTAGATCCGCCTGTTGGAGGAGGGAATCTGGGTCGTCGTGGATATTACGCAGCCACGAGAGAATTTCTACCGTCATCTCGATGAGTTCGAGTGCTTCAGAGAGTTGCGGAAGCGTCGATTGCTGACGGCGTTGGCATTTTGTGTGCAGTTGGATTATGTGGTACTACCAAAGACCAAGGCTATCACTGTCTCTTGGATTGAATGAGAATGGGCATGTTGACTGGACAACTAACCGCCCCACTTCGTTACTGCGCGTGCCGGGGCTTACCCTGTAGCACTGAAGTAAGATATCTACATGGGCGTAATACCTCACCTATGGCTTTTATACTTTTATGAGGTTTTTGTATTACGATGAGAGTTCTCTCACTTGTCAATTTTACTACTGGTCGGCGTCGGACATGTTGACATCTAATCAGGCCTACCGGCTCCCTCAAATTCGTATACATTCCCGATGGTTTATTTCCGATTATCGAGCACAGTCTCCTAAGAAATCCTAGAGATAAATATAACTTCCTAAAAGTAAGAGTAAACAGCAGGGCTCCTAAGAAGTCAGATCTAAGATCGACTGTTCAGATTCTCATTTAAGGGCCCTCTGAATTGTTTCAAATGATTTGACTTGAATTGGATGTCAGGTGTGAGATAACGATTAGATTAGATAAGATAAGATAGATAGGCTTGAGATACAAGTAGCCCACACTGTCAGGCGCTACTACCAATACAGCTTAAGGACACCCTAACTACTATCTTTTTCCTTATGATTAGGGAACATTTCTACTCTATAGTTCAATTAAATTAGATAACAAAGCTATGAACTTAATTCAATTCAATGGTAAGAACTTTCATACTTCAAACACAAGTCCCTTCTCACCTCGTTTCTCTCTCCAGTAATTAGTTCCCTCGAGGATTTCAGAACATCCTCCTAGTAGAAATCCCCACTTTCGTAAGAAGGCTGGATTCGCCTCCCAAGCTCTAGAATCCCATGATTCTCCCCAAACAATCAACGAGGGCTTGGTGTTGAGGTCCCGCGGATCATCCACCACAAGAAGATCCTCACACAATTCGTCATCGTCCACCAGCCCAGCTTCCATGTGCATGAGCATATTATCACGAAGCCGAGGGAAAGGCAGCAAATCAATCCATGGATGATGCACTACCGTCTTCTGAAGGACAGTTGGCTCTAGCGCTGGAAAGGACGTCATGGTTGTTGGTGGGCTGTTTGGGAGCGGAGGCCCATTATTACTATATGGCGAGATAGCCTCGTCGCGGCAGAGGCCTTCTGGTGGTATTCCAATGCAGACAGCATTCCGAGCCAAGGCATTAAGAACGTTCAACCGGATGAGTATTTGGAGATATGCAGGCCGGGGTGCTTGTAAGGAGTAATCCTCGTAAGCTTGTCTGGCAAGGCTACTAATTTGATGAATTCGACGAGGGCAGGTCAAGAGGGCACAGCCCTCAAAAAGAGCTGCAAGATTACCGCCCGTGTCAGATTGAATACTTTCGGACAGTAGAATTGATGCCCCTTGCTGAACCTGGACTTTGGTTGCCCCGTTCTGTGAGCTGTCGGCATCTCTTCTTGGATGATGCCTGTTTAAGCAGCCCGGGCTGGACTGTCTAGGCTGTTGTCTTTTTCTGTGGCCTATTGACTCATTGATAACGCATGTCAGCCCCTCATTCTAGTTTAAACAGTAGCTGTTCGACAAAAGAGCAAGAATGGACTGACGATAAGCTCGTTGGTTGAGACGGTTTTGGAGCTTCTTTCTCTGGGACTGATTTGTCACACCTGCCCAGTCATCACCCGGTTCCCAGACATTAGGCCGCGAGTTAATGTTGATTAGAATGGGAGTAGACTCCATGGCATCAAGTGGCTCCATAGATTCGAGGGATATGTAAAATGCCAGCAGTTTGATGTCAGAGCTGAACGGAAGAAGTGGATCTTTATGCACATGGCTTATCACCCTGGACAGTACAGTACCCTACCCCACTTGGGCCCATCTGACATCAAGATGAACCTTAATTATCTTCTCCAGCTGCTGTTAGCCAATTGGCTGTTAGCAGTGGAGAGAGTCTTAGTGCGTAAGCCGGTTGCATTTGGTCCTACACTTAACCATCCAGGGCGTTAGAACGGTATCCTTCTCAGGCACCTTCTAGAAAGTCAAAAAAAGACCAGCCGATAGGTTTCAGTTGCCAACAAACGTTCTTAACTCCGGCCCAGTCTGCTTGCTAATGAGATAAAAGGACATCGAATCTCCCTCTGTTTGCGAGAGCAAGCTCACAGCATCCTTCTCTACCATTTCCTTAAATCCCAACAGACAAAAGAAACACACCAACACAATATGTCGTCCGAAGTTGCCGTTTTGATTGGCACTGGAAGCATTGGACTGGCCATAGGTCGCCACGCCGCTACCAATCGCACTCTGTTGCTCGCTGACTACAACGAAACGCAACTGACTGCCACGTCCAAGATGCTGTTCAACGAGGGATATGAGGTGCACACCCAAGTGGTTGATGTCTCCAACCGGGAAGCTGTGTCTAAACTAGCTGAACGTGCCTCGTCTCTCGGCTCAGTCACTCGCCTTATACATGCTGCCGGCGTCTCACCCAACCAAGCATCACCGGAGCAGATCGTCAACGTCGATTTGCTCGGAACCGCCTACGTTCTTGAGGCATTTGGCAAAATCATCGGGAAAGGTGGCGCCGGGGTAGTCATTGCCAGTCAAGCTGGTCACATGGGAGACCGACTATCCCAGGAACTTGAGCGTGATCTGGCTTATGCGTCCATCAAAGAGCTACAAGCCCTTCCTGCTCTTGCGTCAATTGAGAATTCTATGGCCGCCTACATACTCGCTAAACGTGCCAACGCGCTGCGTGTTCAAACGGCTGCAGTGACTTGGGCAAAACGCTTTGCGCGTATAAACTGCCTCAGTCCTGGTATTATAGCCACACCTCTAGCCCGCGATGAGATGTCTGGCCCTCATGCAGGTTTGTATCAGAACATGATCAAAACATCAGCAGCTAGACGTATGGGAACACCAGCAGAACTTGGAGAGTTTGCTGCTGTTTTACTTGATGAAAGGGGGTCATTTATCTCTGGATCTGACTTTTTAGTTGATGGTGGTGTTGTTGCTGCTATGCGTGCTGGTGAATTTGAGATATAGCTTTATTAGCAGCTAGAGGTAGTCTACTCTAGCCAAATTGAACGCCGCCATACCATGTTCAGACGCCCCAACATATGTTTTTTAACCAGGGATTACTAGTATATAGTGGCTAATTGTTTACACATATCTTCTAATGCATTATCAAACTAGACACATCAAGGAATACAGTAGGAATGTGGTTCTTACGACGTACCTCATGAAGCAGATTTTGGAAAATAATTAGAGACTTAGATAACAATTTGCGGTAGATTCAGTGCTTTAATTCCTAATCTTCTTTGTTTTAGAGCGAACTTGAAGACTCTTGAGGAGAAACAACTACATCCATAGAAGTCCAAACTTAGTCTTAGTTATACTATGCCTGACTTCAAGTTACTGCCGTTAATAAATTGTATTGTACCTCGCTACCTTTTATCACCTCAGTCGTCTTATGGCTAATTATGCCAATTCTTTTTAACTGTTCCTGGAATGGCGTTATTGCTGACTTATCATGTGGCACAATCCGAACCCCGCGTGATCAAGACAAGCTCCCAAGGAGCTGGAATCCTTCTTTCTCATCATCTTCAGCCCTACGCTCCAATAAGTAAATCTCAACATGCGACTCCTGAATTCATCTACCTTCGAATTCGCCAGGTTCGACGGTGATGATATTCCACCATATGCCATATTATCCCACACCTGGGATTCTGAGGAGGTGACCTTCGATGACATGCGACAGTCGGAGTACCAACACCTAAAAGGCTTTGCTAAGATCAAAGGATGTTGTGTACAAGCAGCACAGGATGAACTTGACTGGGTATGGATAGACACATGCTGCATTGACAAGTCATCAAGTGCTGAGCTATCTGAGGCCATCAATTCTATGTACGAATGGTACCAGAGAGCTGATGTCTGTTTCGTTTATCTTTCAGATGTTCCTCCTCTTGACCCTTTTCTAGATAAGCATTTATTCCAGAAATCTAGATGGTTTACCAGAGGATGGTGTCTTCAGGAGTTACTTGCCCCGCGCGAAGTGGAATTCTTCGCTGAAAACTGGACTGAGTTGGGTACAAAATGGAGTCTGCAGAAGTTCATATCCGATATAACATCTATTCCAGCGGCCGTTCTTCTTCAACAGAAGGAACTCGGGGAGTATTGTGTTGCTGAGAGAATGTCGTGGGCATCGAAGCGGGATACCACAAGGGAAGAGGATATGGCATATTGCCTCCTGGGCATCTTCGATATCAATATGCCTCTGCTATACGGGGAAGGCAGAAGAGCATTCATTCGGCTCCAGGAGAAGATTATGCGGCGTGAAGTTGATTACAGTATTTTCCTCTGGCGGTCAACATTCATTCACAGCGAGACAGGCCTTCTCTGCGATTCCCCTCACTACTTTCCAACTGAGGGTGTTCCCGTGCGGTCAGAAGGCTTCTGCAAATACTCAGATATTGTAGCTTCTAAACTACCAGCTGAAACAGGGTTTCGGCCACCCGAGGTCACCCCACAAGGTCTTCAGATGACGCTTCACACAAAACTGTCTTCGGGTGGTTGTCGACAAGCCTGGATCTACCTTACACACAACGACGGTTTGGTCTGCATTGTTCTGAGCCCTCGACAATACGATTTTAAATATTACAGGACCATGGTGGGATACGTCGAAATACTCGCCAACAAGGACGACTTGGAGAGTTTCCAGGCTGAGACTATGTGCATGGCAAGTTTTACCAATCTTGACATTCCTAAAATTCCATTGCAGTCGCTAGCCTTCAAGATCTTCTTGAATTCCACAACAAACGAAAAACTATCAATTCTCGAGATGTATCCTGAGTGCGACTTGGAACATCAACAACATGATTCATATAGCACCGACCTCGACTTAGCTTCTTGCCCCGAAGTCTTCATCGTCGTGTGCGGTGTAGAACGAGACGCGTCCACTTACCGATCTCAACGATTTGCAGTAGCCTTCTGCCTCTTCCATGGACCTTGGACTACAAGGGTTCTCAAAGTTGAGCCAGGAATATCACTTGAGAGCTTGGCAAACGATATCTGGAGCTTGAAGCCACTTGAGGACGATTCAGACAGGGCCATGTCACGTCTTCGAAGCGGATCTTACGTGACTGTTGCATTGAAAAGAAGAGCCAGGTCTAACCGATCTTCTTTACATGTTTCTTTGGTCCTGGCAAGGCCTGCAACGGATCCTCGTTATGGAGGAGGGTCATACATTCTTGGCTCTTAAAAAGAGTAAGGACTCTTGGAGTGTAAAAGGCGTGAGAAAACATAATATTTAATATCTTTCTATAACTATATTAATTCGAACAAGATACAATGTTAGTGTACTTTAAAACTTTTGTTATCTTTCTAAATACTTAATTACGTAAATATTTCTGCTTATTCTAGCAATTTACCCTCTGTATTATTTACTATATTTTTTATTTAAACGAAACATTACTCAACTATATACAGTTGTTTAACTTACTTATGCAGTGAGTGGCTTTAACTTGCTCTATCTTTTACGGCCATTAAGCATGACAGAATCCCACCCGTGATAAGTTCCACAACGCGCGTCGTAAATCAAGGCGATGACGTAGTAGGCTTGGGCTCTATTCGCTATTCGCCACGCCGCGTCAGTCATACGGTGATCACGCCTTCGCGGAACCACTAAAATAATGGCAATCACTCTTGCTCGTGTATTTCAAGATTGTGCAGCCGTTCTGAGATACCAGTAGAAAGCCTTGTGTACCTGCGTGAACTGTCCGAAAACGTCAATTAGGGCTTGGTGAACTGCCAGGGTATCCGTTGTCCACTCAACAGCCGCTAAAGTCAAACCACTTTGCTTTTGTCGCACCACAAGACATGTTTGTTCGGCTCTTTTTGTGCACGTTTGAAGGCGACCAGTAGAGACTCGTTATGAAGTTAACAGCACTGATAAGCTGTGCAATTACGGCATTGACAAATGTCTCTCTGGCCAAATCAGATAAAGTCCAAACAATTTGCGACAACCAGAGATTTGGCGAGCTCAATGATTCGCTCTCATGTCAGTTATTTGCACCAACCATAAATTCCACCAGCTGACAGCCGCAGATTATCCAAACGCTTGGAACAAGAAAAGTCCCAAGAGCGGCTTTGTATGTTTAAAGGTAGACAACAGCACGCCTGCATTCGATGCAACATGGAACTGGGATAAAAACATCCAAGACGTGCATTCCTTCCCCTACGTACGCTTCAACCATAAAGACCTCCCTATACGACTCAGCAATCTCAAATCCATCCGCCTTTCCACAGATTGGATGTATACCCCAGGCAACCCCAGCAAAACACCACGAGACTTTAGTAGTACGTCATGGGCAGTAAACAAGGCCAAGTTGGAGAGTGAAGGTGTCCAGGCCAATGCGGCGTGGGACTTTTTCCTCGATGATGATCGAAATAGAACACTTTACCCTCAAGCTGCAGCCATTGAGTTTATGGTATGGTTGGGACGCGTGGGAGATCCGTGGTGGCTGGGTCGAGAGAACAACAGCATTCTCTCGAATGTGACCCTGGGCGAAACAGAATTGTAAGTCTTTCACTATTTACTGGGCAACAAATTCTAACCAGGAAAGTTCATTATTCTACGGCCGCAATTCAGGAGGAACGCATGTCTTTACTGCCGTCACGCGTGATAACCAAGATATTTTATCCTTTGACGAAGACTTTTATCCACTCTTTCAATACATCCTCGAGCAAGCACACAAGCACATCGACACACCAGAAGACCTACCCAAGAACCCTTGGCTGGGCATTATCGAGTTTGGCACGGAGACTTGGCTCTCAAATGGCAACGTGACATTCACCGCCGCTAACTTCGGGATGAAACTCAGTGGGAATATGACAGAGAGCGGCTACAATACTACTCGCGGGGATGGAGACGGCAAAGACAATAAGGGCGACGATAACAAGTCTGGAGGTAAAGGCGAGGAGGGGGATAACTCGACGGATTCGTCTAGTAAGGGTGACGAAGAGGATGATGCGGTGCGCTTAAGAAGCCAGTCGATGCTGGGCTATGTTGTGGCGGCAGCTGTTATTGTCAACGCTGTAATGTCATGAGGGATAGGTATGGCAAGACAGTGTACTTTGGATGCAGTTACACAATAATTAAGGTGCTAGGGATGGTTAATACCTCGGATAAACATAATATCGAGAAGAGGAATGTTATTATGTTCCTGGGTAAGATAATAACCGCCGTTGGCAAGGGGGAGATCCCCCCGGCCCTCCTGCCGTTAGAGACCAAGCTTAACTGCCAGCCGCAATCCATATACAAGATGAGTGACGACAGCTTTATCAGTATCCTAATCGACTTGGGGTTAGTCATAGACCTTAGCAAGAGGTAAATAACAAAGAGGGTTAATAAGGTGATCTCTAAAATACTAAATATAATAGGTCTAGGCATAGTATTATCGCTGCTATTTAAGTAAAAGATAGTATAGAGGAATATAGAGTCTATAGTTATAATAATACCCAAAGGAAGTATTATAGACTAGTATCTAACCATTAGGTAGAAATACCCTTTTATAGTCTTTTAGCTATAAGTATAATATCTCTAACCTACTATTGTTGCCTTATAGCCTTTATTACAGAATGTCTTGCCTATGCGGACGGGGTTGGATTTCCTGCCGTTGCCGAAATTAAAAAGAAAGCAGGACTCATCAAAGATCTTGTTATCCTCGTGGTTCTCACCGCAATAACTGAACATCAGCGACGTCATGACGTCAGGGTCTTCTATCAACGTATCGGGAGTCTACAGCGTGAACCCTGGTCTATCTAGACTGCAGAGCCATCCAGGCAGGACAATCTGGGACTTTTAGATATACCGTCGATCCCAATCCTACCTTTGACTTTCCACTCGTTGAAGACCATTGTCTGCCCCGCCCTCTTTCATTCTAGCAATGGCATCACAGTACCAAAGTTGTTAAGTAAGCCCTCACGTTACTCGTCTACACATCTGATCGTCTCACCAAATTGTCAACTTCAAAAATGTAGAATTTATGTTGACATTCATTAACAGCCACTCTTACTTCCACCGATGCCTTTTGGGAGCAATTGTTAACGAGTGAGTCTGGTGTGGCGGTACTATCGGTCATATCGAGATTCGGTCGAAACGACTGCTAGTAAAGTGAAAAGTACGTTAAATCAATAGAGCCGCGATTTACCAGTACCGTCTCTCGGTCTCCACTCAGCATGTATAAGCCCTTATGAGTATATGATAGATACATCAGAAAGCGTATTCGATTGGTGTCTTTTACCTAGCGCAGCGCCATTGGCAACCTTGGCTCTATTCCATAATCTTTTGTGAGGTGGTGATCGAGGGTGCTGGTGTTATTGGGGTCGTCGATGACCTCAATATTGACCACTGAGCTGGAGGGCAGGGGTGTCCACCTGAAGAACATGGTGAAGTATTACAAGCCCATCTCCTGCCAGGCACATCATTTTGCCGAGACTGAGTGACAAAGGGAGCATAAACTGTCGTACGAGTGCGTCTCCCAGATCATGGGCAAGGCGGGAACGGACGCGGAGATATCCAAGGTGGTGTATGACCAGGAGATAAACGAGGTAACATTGGACAGGTTCTCCTACATCCAAGTATCGACATCAATCGCATCAAGAGGGGCAGGGGCATGAACAGGGTCATTCTCTATAACGTGAACAGGAGCTTGTCCAGGCGTATCATCGTCATCATGAAGAATTCCAGGTGCGTGCTGTACTGAGAGGGGCGGACGACATCACAATCATGACCTTGCATAGGATCTTGGCTGTGTTTTAGTACAGTACCTCGTATCAACAGTCGTCAAATCGCTCGTATCTTAAGGCGTATACGTATCCGGGTGCAGTTATTGTTGATATTATTAATAGATTTGGAAAGCTTGAGCTTGATGAAGTTGAAGGTTAAATATATAGATATTCATACAGGTGTGGGTTCTTGCACGACAATATACCCTAGTTGGGAGAGGGGAAGGTATTCGTAAGTCTGAATGTGATCAGGCCCGCGCGCCAGTGCTTCGTGGACATGAATGTTGTTGGCTTGAACTTCTCACTCGTGACTATATATGTCCTTGTATGTCTTGAATGACCCAGCGGTGAACTTGACACCATGCCCTCCAACTAATTGTCCCCGATATCGAGATCGTGCCTGTACCGGTACGAGATAATATCCATGCCCTCATTCTTGTTCGCGTAGACTATCGTAACTATACCCAGCATTGTAGGCTATCACCAGAGCTTAGAGTGATAAGTAGATTAACGATCTAGATCTTACTGAATCTAACGCCCTAACCTGATAATATTCCTGTATAAGAGACGTCACTGAAGACCCATCCTCTACCAATAAATAAGCCTGAACTTCCCTTCCCTGCTCCCCTAAGACAAAGGTCCACCGGTAACGTGATGAATTAAAGCACGAAGTTTAAACCGCCTCCACATGCGAGTTGGTCGACTTCTCCTTTGCGCTCATCTCTCCGGCCTCCTGATTCAACCTCTCCCGCAACAATGCGGTACGTCTTGCAAACTCTTTCTCCTCTTCCCAGGTAAAAGCACTCTTACTAGCAAACAGATAGTCGACCTCTTCCAATGTACGCCCAGCGGTTTCGGGCAGAAAACAGTATACGAGAGGGATATACGTAAGCATAGCACTGGTAGAATGGTTAGCTGTCGGTCTTGACCTAATGAGAGGCCACTTACGCTCCGAAAACATAGAAAGTCTGCAAGCCTTGTCAGAAACTGAGAGTGTTGTTGGTGATGTCAGAGAGATCGTACCTTTTCGTTAATGCCAGAAAACATTATTGGCACCAGGAGGGAGCCTCCGCCGTAGCCGACAGCCCAGCCAGCCACGCCAAACGCGTTTCCCTTAGCTCGAAGCCAGGTCGGGAAGATCTCAGTCGGGTAGATGAAAGGGATCAACAACCACGATGAACTGAATATCAAGAGATAAACGAATACCATGGCCGCAGCTGCCGTGCCGTACTGAGTGCTCTTGTCTGGGTTATCGATGGCTCCCCGGAAGAGACCACCGATGACAAAAAGAACAATACTAAGTGCTATGGCACCCCAGTAAAGAGTTCGTCGACGGCCTACCCGGTCAATGGTGAAAGCTGCAATGGCAGTACCAATAATACCAACTAGCATTAGTAGCCCAGACAGCCAGCCAGACTTGACACTATCGAAGCCGGCCGTCCGATAGATTGTTCCGGAGCTGCAATGATGTCAGTATACAGCCTCAACTTTCAGATTGTAACTTACTATATCACCACAGCAGCAATTCCAGTACCATACTGCATCAGCACCTGGAGCCAAAAGGCCAGCTGGATGCGGCGACCAAGATGAACATCTCCAGATCCAATGCCAAAGAACATCTTGAAATAGTTGGTCTTGGAGTAGTGAGACTCCTCTTCGACCACGGCGACAATCTCTCGGTATTCCTTCTGTGCCTCAGGATTGTGGTCGTCCCCGTCTCCTCTCAGCTTCGCAATGATCTCCAATGCTTCCTCAGGCCTCCCAGCCTTGACAAGCCATCGTGGGGATTCGGGGACTAGCAAACTCAGTATGGCCAAAGTAACGACAGGGATAACCTGAATCGAGAATTCGAACCGCCAACGGAATTGTCCACCTGCCGCTTCATCGAAAGAGGTACCGAAGCCTATCCATGCTGCGATAGCGATACCGGTGAAATTGGCCAAGAAGGTGAGTGCGATTTGCTTGCCTCTGTGGGATGCAGCTGAGAGCTCGGCCGTCCACATAGGTGCAATAACAAGAATGAAGGCCACGCCCATCCCGGCTACGAAACGTGCGCAAAGCATGTGTATGAGATTGACGGCAGAAGCCTGAAGTATGACACCAGCCATGCACCAGAAGCAGGCCATCCACATGCCCTTGATTCGACCGTAGTTATCAGAGAAGCTTCCTGCCCAGAAGGCTGCGAAAAGCGACCCACTGAGATAAAATTAGCAATTAACACCCCCGGACAAGGCGGATACGTGCCAGTAGTAAATGGAGGCGATACCACCCTGCAGCATTGGCTTGATGACTTCATTGTTCTCGTCCACATAGCCCATTCGCCGCCCAAACTCTGGTGCAACTGTCACAGCGCCCATGACCCCCTGACTGATACCTTCGTAGGAAATGGCGACGGCTGAAGTGACTGTCACAAGCCTCAGCAGCTGCTTTCCGGACATGGACTTCCAACTTTCTCTGTTCCACATGATTTTGAAAAAGATTACTGTTAAAAGATAAGTGTGTTGGGATGGAAATGACTGAGCCTAAGATCATGAAAAAACCTTCGTTGGTGCTCAAGAACCCTCTTATTATAATGTTTCTTCTCCACAACGCTTTCAAAGAACCTTACTTCAACCCCATAGGGAACTGTCTGGTCCGTCTTGTCGCCGCGCGGAGCCGTTATGGCGAAATGGTGGGGATATTGATATCGTCTCGAGTTGCCAACAAGAGTTAGTGTCAAGGGGTGGGGTGGGCTGCAGCATGTCATCTGGTAATGCATTACATATTACATAGCTATATTAGGATAAACCATGTCGACTTAGCGCCCTGGCAAGTTTGGGATTAACAGATGATTTAATACACATACGCTCATCCTTGGTCAATCCTTTCTCTTTCACTTCGTCTCGAGATACTTCTATGCTTCCACCAACTCGCACCATTAAGAAACATGGGTCGGCTGAGATCTCGTAACGGCTGGTAAGTCCATTCAGCCGGTAGGGTAGTCTAGATCTGCAGCTAACTTGTATCAGCATGACGTGCCGAGAACGTCATGTCAAATGTATGTACGGATATGCCCACAGCAACGATACAAGGCTCTCCATGCTGACTAGACAGGTGACGAGACGAGGCCAAACTGCGGGCAGGTATGCTCAGCACTTTTTATCGCCAAGGATTAAGAAACTAACGGAAGTTATCGAACACAGTGCCTCAAGCGACATCGGCCCTGTCGCTGGGACGAGCCAGCACCTCGGCTTACGTTTAGGCCATATCGACCGAAGCATATGGAGCATTCCACTTCAGCGGAACAGTCCCTGCCACCCCCGGGAAGGGATAGTTCACCGGTGGAAGGGTTCCCATCTCCACCAGATCCTATTTGGTGCCCTCCGAACCTGACCTCGCCACCAACAGCTCTGTCCATCTCCGAATTAAGTCAGCATGAATCGCCAAACCAGCATAGCGATGCGTCTCTCATGAACGTGTCTTGGACAGCCCCTCTAATTCCTGTACTTCCGCGCCAGGAAGCTTACTATGTACATCACTTTTCCACGCATCTAGCTCGGTGGCTAGACTGTACCGATGCGTCGCGACAGTTCACACTCAGTGTAACTGTCCTTGCCAATAGCTCCCTAATTCTTCGATACGCTGTCGTTTCTTATGCTGCTCGCCATTTAGGTGACGGCAACACAGCTGACGAATTCCAAGACAAGTGTATAGAGCTTCTAATTCCCTTGTTGAGTACCGAAAGTATTGTCAACGACGAGGCCATCCTCTGCGCTATGGTGATACTGCGCGTCTGCGAACAACTAAATGGTAAGTTTCACAGCCAGACCGTCTCTCTTATCTAACTTAAGCTCAGTCACCGTGATTGGTAGCGATCAGGAAAGACACTTGGCTGGATTGAGTGCTTTGCTCAAGACGTCTCAAGGACGACAGGTAGACCCGTCGATACCGACACTTTCCCAAGCTGCTTTCTGGGTCTACGTGCGACAATGTCTTTACAACGCCTGCATCAATCAACAACCACCTAACTTAGATTTCGAGCTAGTATTAATACCACCTCCACACGTTTTCAGCGGTCAAGCTGTCGATATCAAGTCAGAAACTGCCTGGGCAAACACCATGACCTGGATTTGCGCCACAGTAGTTGACTTCTGTTTCCGCGGAAGTGTCCTGTACTTGGAATCATCAACCAGGGTCCAAAGGTGGTACGAGTTGTCCGAAGCAGTCGAAAACTGGAATAAGACAAAGCCAAGTACTTTCGATCCAATGTGGTCTGGGGGGAAAAACAAGGAATCAGGCCCTTTCCCGGAGATCTGGTTCACAGCAGATTGGCATGGTTAGCAGAGACACTCTGGCTAATTGGGATGATCTGGGTATCTGACAACTATCAGTAATGTCGTTCGGGTTCTATCATCTAGCCAAGATGCTTTTAATGACCTACCGTCCATCACCACGATTTGCCATTCGAAACATTCAACGAGCCATGCCCGCATCTGAGGTAGGATCTATACCATACATACAAATCAATTGGGCCTAATTGAGATAATCCAGGAGACTATTATGGAGCACGCTCGAGCTCTATGTGGAGCATGCAAGTGCTCGCCAAGCACTGTGCCCTCACTCATCACATTGTGTCACTCGACATTTATTTGTATGTTGAATTATCCTTTCAGAATGCTATAACCTCTAACCTTGATTGGGGGGCTCCTTGATGGTAGACAAAGATGAGCAAGCAGGTCTGGTGGATATGCTTCAGAATCTTGAGGCATCACATGCATGGCCAACGGCTTGGATAATCGATGCATTACAAGAGGAATGGTTTCGATGCTAGTAATACATCTTTGATCTCAAGTGCCATTACTGAATGATATCACGGCGTGTTTCCCGTTCCTGACCCATCCCTTCCCCGGTACCTCTCTGTCAAGACTTTCAACCTTTTCCTCACTATCTATGCCAACACACGTATCAGACTTGTTTGTTCTCAGAACTAGGACTTTGACCCCACTTCCATGGCCAAGAGGTCCGATTGCAGACTTGAAGGTTGTTGTATGCGGCCAAAAACCATCCCTGGTCAACTTTCGATAATTCAAATCACCTTTCCATATAGTAAGATGACTGTCTTGAAAGCGCTTGAACAGGTCAGGTGCTTCAGTAGTCATCTCATGGAATGAGAACCCTGTTGTCCAAAACGGATGAACTTCAATACGAATCAAGCCCAACTTGAGGTACTTCTTGATCATGTTAGTGATAGATTCCAGGCCTATGAACTGAAGGTGCTCGAGAAGAAAGCCCATGTCGCTGGGAATCACATCACTGACAAACCAGGGGAAGCTTTTGGCATGAAGAGTGACGCTCGCGCCGAATCCTGATTCGATGAGGTATGCCGTGTAAAGGACGTCTGCAAAAAGCTCAAATCCAGCATTGTCAAGAACAATATCGATATGTCGATCTGTCCGAGTCAGCTGCCCCTTGCGCAGGTAATTCCACACATGCTGTACATCATTGTCGACGATATTTTTCTGGCTCTCCTCAATCGCTGCCCTTCCTTGCAACGTCTGAATTTCTTCAAGGCTGAGGTTTGTCAGAAGGGACAAGTCTGTTGCGTTGCCCCATAATGCCAGCTCAGTCATTTCAATAAAAACAAGTCTCGCTGCGTCATCGTCGAGACTCATAAGTGGTTTTGCCTTGTTTGCAACGATTTGGTTGAAGCGGGTAGCAAGCTCCTCAACAGCCTTCTGCGACTTGATGAGTGTAGAATCCTTTTGGCGCTTGAAGATATCATACTCTTTCCAAAAGGATGTTTTGGAAAACAACACCTGCACCCGCCTGCACAAGTCAGTATTATTCGGTCTGTGGGTATTGGCAAGACTCACCTATAGAGGTAACATTCGCCGTAGAGCCATGGACAGTTTAACCAGGTTACGGTGCCCAAATCAAAAAGAAGCTGATTGTAGGTGGCTATATCCTCTGAACCGTCTTCCTCCAGCATACTGGGCCAGTCTTAGTTACAGACCAGAAAGATCAAATGTGTGTCGCACTCACTTTAGCTCGTCATCGGCAATAATTTCACCTTTAAGGTTGTGGAGCTTTGTCTGGATCGATTTGATTTCGTCGAGTGCGGGGGACGGAGGGAGCTCAGTGCTGGTTTCACAGACATCATCAACCATACCCTGTACAATCCTGGGCCATCGAGACTTGGCAGTCTCCTGGGCCATCGTACCGGGGTCGGACGTCCACACGGACGGCGTTATTGCTGTTTCCTTACGCATACTTGTCAGATGGATGTTGGTTGCTGTAAGATATCGGAGTGAGAAACGAACGAGGTCTTGTAACTGAGAATAAATACAATTTCAGACATGACCAGAAATCCTAGAGTCTTGTACAAATTAATGACTCGAATCAATTTGCGCCAATTTACGATTGGGCCAGGGTCAAGCGGCGGAGACAACTCGGGGATAACCAATATGTGGACCGGTTGCGAGCGAATTGAGCTTCGAGACGAGTTGCCAAAAAGAGGACTTCGACGCGAAGGAGCCTAACCGAACGGCAATAGTCGAGAAATGACTATACCCGTTGAGGGCTCCATTACCCATTACCCAGAGCTGCGACTGGGGCACTGGGGTTGCCGTCTCGTCACGAAGACCCAAACATGGGGTCCCCAGACCTTCATGGCCAACAACAACTAAGTTATATTAGACACAAGCCCTCACTTCTTGAGCTTCTTTTGTCGCCGGGTCATTCCACAATCATCTGGAACAAATCAATTTAGCCCAGCATGACTATCATGGCACGAGCATTAGCCCAGCAGAATGGAAACTCCAGCACAAACGCTCAGCCAAGTGATCCTCAAGGCCAATCTTCCAACGGATATGGTCATCATCAGCCGTCTTCCTCCGCTACGCTTGATCTCACTGTGCTGGGAATGAACAGCGGCACTGCTATGGACGGTATTGACTGTGCGCTTGTTCGATACTACCAAAAGGCTCCAGAAGACGCTTTACACATGGAGCTACTTAAGGTATGTTACGTCTTAAACTTATCTTGACGCACGCCACTTACCAAAAGCGTAGTACGATGAGATGCCTGTCCCTCAATGGATCAAGAAACCCGTTCTCACGATGCTTCGTGAGACTAAGACAACCCCTTCCAAGATGTCACAGCTCAATGTACAACTTGGAGAAATGTTTGGTTATGCAGTCAAAGACTTTTGTGATAAGCACAAAATACCAATAGATAGCATTGATCTCATTGGATCACATGGCCAGACCATTTGGCTTCTGTCTATGCCAGAAGTAGGAGAGACACGTTCGGCATTGTGCCTTGGAGAGGGCACAGTTATCAGTGCCATTACTGGTATCACAACTGTGACGGACTTCAGAATGGCAGAGCAAGCAGTAGGGAGACAAGGAGCACCGTTGGTCGCTCTGATTGACGGCCTTCTGCTGCATCACCCTACCAAGTGGCGTGTGTGTCAGAATATCGGTGGAATCGCCAACCTTTGTGTCATCCCCCCTGATTCCGAGGGCGGAGTTGACTCTATGGTCGACTGGTGAGTCGTCTCCTCCCTAGCGCCCTTAACAAATGACTCATATTCCCAGGGATTGCGGACCGGGCAATATGTTTATTGACAACGCCATGCGATATTTCACCAACGGCGAGATGGAATACGATAAGGATGGTGAATGGAGCTCGAGGGGTACTGTGTGCCAAGAAATTGTCGACAAATTTCTTAGTACAAACAAGTACTGCAACCACGTACCTCCCAAAACTACAGGGCGGGAGACATTTGGCGACAACGAAGGCCAAGAGCTTATCGACCAATGTCTGGCTGCAGGCTACGACAAATACGATACACTGGCAACAATCACTCGGATCACAGCCCAGAATATCGTTAAGCAATACCGTACATTCTTCCCTCGATTTGGCATCAGCCTGGATAGAATTTCCGAGGTTTATATGTGCGGTGGTGGAGCCCGGAACCCGACCATTATCAAATATCTTAGGGAGCAGCTTCCGGGTACAGAAATTCGTGCACTTGATGAGACCGGCGTTCCATCTGATGCTAAGGAAGCGGTATCCTTTGCCCAACAAGCTATGGAGGCTATTCTGGGCCGCCCGGCGTTGGTTCCAGTCAATAGTGACAGCTTGGTACCTAACACGATTTCAGGCAAGATCGCTCCGGGACGAAAATGGCGCGATATCATGAAGTTGGGAATCGCATTTGGCGAGGGTCGTCCAATCATGCCTACAGTTAAAGAAATGATTGTGGAAAAGCCCTATACTGCCTGGAAGTCTATGCAAGCTTTCGATTAAGTAATCATAGTACATTGAGAATACAAGACCAAGATAATTATCTTGTATGAACGTCAATCAGCCCTATTCTTGTCACCTTTTTCGTAGGCCTGCCATTCAGATACTAGCAACTCGTGTATCTTTGGTATCCTCCCATTGTGTTTCTTGCTCGGCCTTTGGTCTACCTGTTATGTATAGTTGCCAGGGAAAGAACACCCATCGTGCAGATGGTCACGCAACGCACTTAGCATGTCGCTTCTGTACCGTATCATTTTGGTAGTTGTAATACCTCCGGATGGAAATAGATAATATTCTGGTATATGTTTTTTTGACCTCGACTTTAGGATGACAAATGAAATAAGTTGGTTATCGTCAAGGGCCTGATTTCCTTCCACTGAGAAGAGTGGTATGGTCACTGTAAAGTCACTGTGAAATAGCTAGGGTTTTATCATAGAAAAGTAGGGGTATTAATAATTGACCATTAATTCTTGATCTTCTTCCTTCTTGCTACAAGCTGCCTCTTTATAGCTATGAGCCTAGGGAAGTTAAAGCAGGATGATCTCTTGCTAGTGAAGCTTAAATGCCGTGAGTGCCGATTTCTTGGAGCCTTCCAGCCAAAAGGCATGATAGTTATCTGACAAAGGTTTGGCAGAACAGGCCACACCTGAAACGCCTTGCATACTTGGCTAACTGTCTCCGTGCCTATAACAAGGCCACAGCGGACTAATCGTGAGAACAAACGCTAAAAACCAGAACTTCATTAAGGGCTATCTAGACTACTTCCAACAAATTCAAGTCTAGCCACAACATTCGAGACTTTGTCCAGCCACAGGAGGCAGAGGTTACGTGCTGTTAGGCTTACCAGGTTGTATTGTAATACAGTCTCGCTATTACTTTTCATATTTTGTAGTTAACTTGGTTAAATTGTCTATACGATAGTTTTTTGTATTGCACATGAAGTTTTAGAATCCGACACGCGGTGTTAGTAGGTAAATATGAGCTTTTAAGAAATAATATACCCCCCAAGCATTATAATCCTTCTATTATCAAACCTTTACCAGCATCCTTATAGGGCTACTTGCAGTGGTTGAATGAGAATCCTTCTCGTTTAAGTCCTGGTGGGTCTGGGTGAGATTAACAACATTTAAAATTCGCTCGTCCCACTGTCACCTCTCCTACATTCAACACTACTCACCATGTCACCACCTCCCATCGAGAGTCGTCTTTGGCGCGCGCTTTATGCGCTCCCATTTCTGGGCATAACAGCTCTCATGACTCGAGCGTTTGCTATGGCCCAGCCAATCGGGCCCGTTATTGAAAAAATGGTTCAGACGTCGAGTTTTACAGCCCCTAGAGTTGAGGTGCCTCTCATCACAAAATTCTATGGAGTCCCTGTGTTGGATGACATTTTTGCTGTTGTTACGGTTGCTTTTACCAATTTGCAGTTTTTTATTGATGAGAAGGCATATTGGCAGTCGTTGGTGTTTCTAACTGACTTTGCGGGTATGTATGCTGTTATCTTAATTGAGGCATTTAGGCCCAATAATGACTTCATTCTGAGCAAATAGTAAGTTTAACTATTCATAAACCATATGCTTCTCTAACCTTTTACTAGCCCCGTTGTATTCTTGTTTGTATCTCAGATGATTGCTATTGGATGCACTGCGCCTATCTTCTTCTTCCTATGCTATATCTTTACGCCTGCTTACAAGCTTACCACACCGAGCCTTTGCCGCCCTGCTGTAGCACCATGCATGGCTCTTCTACCCACGATTATCCTGGGTTATTATACTTCACACTTCCCTTCTTACTTTCACACCTCACTCGAGGCCAGAAACTGGTGGAACTGGATCTGGCAACTCTTCCCAATCTGGGGATCGATCATTATATTCGTGCTTTCCAAAGTTGTTCCTCAGTCAGATAGCCAGTCTCCGAAGACAGGCAAAAAGGGTCTGAATGCCCTCCGACTCACCATTGGGACTGTGAGCGTTGTCAGCACAGCAGCCTGGTGGTATGCACTTGCAACAATGGAGTACTCCATTTTTGAGGTCTTCGTGCCACAGTACTTGGTCAACTTCCCCCATGACCCAAACGAGGGTTTACGAACTGTCATCCAATTCGACTACATCTGCTGCTACTCAGCAGGTTTCTTATGGTTGGCCTACCACTTTAGAGATCTCGAAAATGTTGGGGCATGTAGTATCTCATGGGTTCGAGCTGCGTGCGTTTCTACCGTCTTGGCTCTTTTGGTCGGGCCGGGAACGTTATTTCCACTCATTTGGCTGTTGAGAGAAGAACTACTGGCGGCGACAACAATCGAGACTAAGAAGTCCATAGAGTGAGGGAGGGACAGGGGCAGAGCGGCTTGAGAAAACTGTTGAAAGAGAAGTGTAGTACGGCGACACTGGACTCACGACTGTCCAATACACATATTTTCTTGGGTATAGGTCTGTTGTGTGTTGAAGGTGGCGCTGCTTTTAGTGTAATGCTCTAGGGGCTGATTTGGGAAGACCACTGAAGCTGTGGCTGTGGTGGTGGTGGTGCCAAGCGATGGGAGTAAGATTGGGTGTCAAGGTACGGATAATTACCGACATTATTCTCCTGGGAGCAGAGCCCAGAATTTTCTTATGAGTCAACATGCGTCGACATGCAGTGCTTGGCAAGTAAGACCAGTTATGCAAGCGTGTTACATGCACCGTATGACTCTGTGGCTAATTAAATACTTCGTAACCAATTTGTTTGAAAAACACTTGCGCCTCACTGAAATGTAATGTAATGCCACAACTCATCCGAGTGCCGAGGCCAGTGTCATCCTAGCGCCATGGGGAATACGCCCCAGCCAATAAGCACGTCGAAAGATCACTCCCCAAGGAGTAATTAATAGTGGCGATAGACGCTGTCCGTGTTGAGTCACAGCGAGATTTATTGGCTGTACCGGATACGTGTGGCGCCATGACAGAAGCAAACACAATGGAATCAGGGACTTTTCTCGAATTTGGGTTACCGTAGGGCTGAAGTTAGATGCGTATTTATATCTGCTCTGGGACGTGTCTTCTGGGAGGTAAATAAACCACCTTCTTTACTGTTACTGCCTGCACCGGCTCTTCACCATGCCGTCAATCCTCCGGGCTTTGCACACTCTCCACTATGGCTGTGCTTTTGCTGCTATAATCTTTGCTTCTACAATCACTGTCACGGATGCCATACGCGCCAGGCCCAGCAAAACCCCCGTCCCCCGCTACTATGGAAGATTTGCTATTGTTCTGCTCCTTCTTGCGTACTTGAGTGAGGGTATAGCCACCATTGTTCAGCGAAGTGAACAGAGTCAAGAAGCGCACACAGTTCATCTAGTTGTGCTGATGTCTGTCTGGGCGTTTATCTGGAGCCGACAAAACCTGCCTCGTTTTCTCATTTCAGGATCATCCCTCATCACGCTTGCTTTTGAGATACCATTGTTGGTATTCTCATCTCGCGGCAATCTACAAGACAATAGTTCCATCATTCTTCTCGCCTGTCAAGCGTCCAGAATTCTACCGCTTTCATTCCTCGCAATTTACCATCTCCTCAGTGGCGGTCGACAGTATGACGTCGACTGTGACACGGAAGAATCACAACCTTTTCTGCACACAAACGGAACTACCGAGTGTCCAGCTTACGGCACCGAGAATACTTCTTCAAACTCGGACTACGATGACGCCGATGAACATTCTCAGGGCAGCGATTCCGAAGACGATGTTGTCGACATCAAACGTGAGCGAGCAAAGAGACTCAAGGAGAAGGGAGGCTGGTGGGGATACCTCTCTGACTTTTCCATCTTTCTCCCATTCCTGATTCCAAAGAAGGACCGCAAGGTTCAACTCTGCATCCTGGTCTGCCTGGTCTGCATTGTCGCTACCCGAGCCTTTAACGTCTTGGTACCTCGCCAGCTTGGTATCGTGGCAGACCAACTGCTTGCAAAGCAGAACCCTTTCAAGGCACTGGTGGTCTGGCTTCTGCTGAGTCTCGTCTCGCATGACGTTGTCATTGGTGCGATTGAGGCTTTGGCCAAGATCCCAATCAAGCAGTTCTCATACCGCTCACTCACGAATGCTGCATTCAACCACGTTCTATCCCTACCGATGGAGTTCCACTCAGAGCGCGACTCAGCAGAAGTGATGAAGGCCATTGAGCAAGGCGAAGCCTTAACAAACGTATTGGACAACATAGTCATCGAGCTTCTACCAACATTTGTGGACCTGATTATTGGTGCCGCCTTCTTGTACTGGAAATTCAACAGTTATGTCGCCCTAGCTATGGCCATCTCGGCCGCCATCTTCATCACCTTTGAGGTACAGGCTACCAGCTGGAACCTGGATAACCGTCGAGAGTCATCCAAGTCAAAGCGAGAGGAGACCCGAGTTATGCACCAAGCGGTTCAAGGCTGGCAGACTGTCACTTACTTCAACATGTTTGGGTATGAGAAGCAACGCTTTGGGGGTTCTGTTGAGAAACAGCTCTCTGCTGCCAAGAGTTGGGAAAGACGCGATGCTTTAATTCAGGCAGCACTTGAGGGTATCGTCCCTTGCGCATTCTTCACGCTGGCAACGCTCATCATCTACGATATCTCACAAGGAGGGTCGTCCCCTGGCGACTTTGTATTTTTCATCCAGTACTGGGAGTACTTGATCTGGCCACTAAAATTCCTTTCTCATCAGTATCGATACCTCATGTCTGATCTGGTAGATGCTGAACGACTGTTGTTTCTTCTCCAGACAAAGCCCAGCATCACAGATAAAGAAGGGGCTCTAGATCTGGAGAAGGTCCAGGAACGTGTTGCTTTCAACCAAGTTGGTTTCTCTTACGATCCTCGGAAGCCAACCATCCAAGATGTTTCGCTATCAGTTGAACCAGGACAGACTGTGGCATTGGTGGGAGAGACTGGAGCAGGCAAGTCCTCCATTATGAAGCTCCTGCTTCGCTTCTACGACATCAAAGAGGGCTCCATTACCATTGATGGACACGACATCCGCGACATCACTCTCAGCTCTTTGAGAAATGCTCTCGGAGTGGTCCCTCAAGATCCACTACTCTTCAACGCCTCAATTCTCGAAAACATGCGCTACGCCCGTCCTTCTGCCACTGATGCAGAAATTCACGACGCCTGTCGTGCTGCCGCCATTCACGACAAGATTCTTAGCTTTGTCGATAGATATAACACAGAGGTGGGAGAACAAGGCGTCAAGTTGTCAGGTGGAGAAATTCAGAGACTAGCTATTGCTCGAGTCTTCCTGAAGGACCCTCCAATTCTCGTTCTTGATGAGGCCACGAGTGCAATTGATACAAACACTGAATCAAGTATTCAAGCTGCATTGGATGAGCTGAAGCGTGCGAGATCGACCTTTGTCATCGCCCATCGGTTATCTACCATTGTAAATGCGGACAGGATTCTAGTGGTTCATGATGGACAAGTGGTTGAATCAGGCACTCACACCGAACTGATCTCAACAGACGGACGATACAGGGCATTATGGAACAAGCAGGTTGGGAGTAAATAGAGGCGTGATATTATATGTTTGATATAGGGACTCTCGGAGTATGGAACAGTGGACTAGCGTGTTGCATATCTTATTGATCTCGTTTATTATTCTTTCCATATCAATCTCTGTTGTTTTCCAATTTAATACAACTGGCTCAACCTCTACCATGCCGCCAGTACTGCAGCCTAGCTTACTGGTACAGCTTAATCGAGTTGATGGACCAATAGGAGTCCTTGAAAGCCTGGGGATTGTTCGTGACGTAGTCATCACAGGTGCTGTATCCAGTCGAACCTCTGCACTCCTCGTTCCAAAGGTCGGGGGTGATATTATCTCCGCAAAAGGCAGTGTTGAGAATCTGTCGTTATTAGCATGCAATTCCCACTATAAAAGGCAAGTAGCTATCTTACAATGGTCTGCTTCTTGAAGAACTTTCCAACGTCGCAGTTGCCATTCGCATTAACAAACTGAGACGTGGCAGGGGATCCCCAGTTGCTTGGATTGGGGTTTCCGGACATGATGTCGGCGGGAATCTTGCTGCGTGGGAACCAGTAGATCTTGAGGGCTTCTTTTGTGAGCCAAGTGGCATACACTCCGCCTTGGTTCGCGTTGAAAGGTTTGCCATAAGACCCGACTGGCATAGTGTTACCGCATCCGTCACTATAGAGATTAGCCTTGAGCTCACACTACCATATTTAGATTTACGAACCCATTCTCTCCGCCGTCGCAATAGTTAGACTCATCGCCGCCATTGTTGCATTGAGGTCGAGGGTCAAGACCACCAGGATGGTTGAAGACACATGCTCCGCAAGTATGGAGAGACACGACATTGGCGTCCTGATTGGCGTTAATGCCCTCGATGATGTCGATCTCGCCAATAGGATCCTCCTCAAAGTTGTATGACCAGCTGTAAAGGTTAATGGAGAGTCCACTGGCTGCGACATTATTGACTACTTACTAAGAAGGCCAGACACCACAGGCAGTCCCAGGCATGTGCTCAATATCAGCAATCAGAATACCCGAGCTGTAGTATTCCTTAGACTCGACACGAACACTATTGCGTCCATGCTTAGTCTTGCTGGATCCGAGGAGAGCCGCCTTGTTAGTTGAGTCCACACCCAGGCGGATCTTGCCATTATTGACGTTGACAATGCCAGAGCTTAATGCCTGGCTCTTGCTCAGGTAGTTGACGGATCCGTGGGTTGGATCACCACCGTAGCTGGGATCCATGGCATCATAGTAAGCGCGCTGTAAACTGTTAGTGTGTGCTTTCTGAGCCATTGGTCCAAGGTTATCTCACGTCTCGAAAGTCGAATGAGTCCAGGAAATTGCTAGAGTCATATGTCTTCTTTAAAGAGAATGCCTGGCCCCGAGTTGCCTCAGCGGTCACAAGAAGAGCGACAATTGTGTTTCGAATCATAATGAAATCTGCTTGTTGTCGGCAGAAGATAGGATGGCTGGTTCTATAATTCCTTAGAAAAACACCACGGTTTCTACATTTAAATACTCATCACAAAGCTGCAGGGGCCATATTGTCCGCCACTTTACTGCTCGTATGAGTGAAAATTCCTCTGTTCTGGACCCTCTTACTGGCATGATTATGAAGCTACTGTGATCCTTCGAGATGCTGGTCTGATCATTCTGCGCCTGGGCTCACTCCCCTGTCTATTCCAAGCGGATTATTATGTAACGTAGTATCCGCCCCGATCCCATCTCCTCCAGTTAGCACTACCAGAGAGGAAAAGAACCAGGGCTATTAAAAAATCCTTCAGAAGACCTTCTACATGCAGCCTAGCTGTCTGCGCACCGCCTAAATGACGCGCCAGTTTTCTGAAAAACTAGTGGAATGATATGTGTCCTGACTATGCTTTTTCTTACTATAACTATCTCCCAATGTGATTCATTGTGTCCTTGCATTACATATACTACCTGTAGTCCCCTGCGCACAAGGCGGGAAGGATTTACTAGCTCTGTTGATCCACAGTGTGATATAGGTGTACTCTTCTATCTACCTGTTGAAGCCTTTCCTAAAGATAGGAAGGAATATAGCTACTAGTGATTATTAATCAATCGTATGCACCATTCTTTCGCCATAGCTACAAAGCAGATCATAGATATGACAATATTGATATAACTATTAAAAGCTCTGACAAGACCATTCCAAAACAGATTTTACAAACCCGTTCAATCATACACCGAGGCCTTTGACCACTTTGATCGAGCTCTAATTCTCTTTCCATAGATATAAAACACAAATGGAACAGGAATTAATAACGCAGCAAACCCGCCCGTGATACTCGAGCCTGGCCCAACTCCAATATTGTGATAAAGTGGCCCAACTACTAGTGGAAATGCAGCCGCAAACATGGAACGAAGGAACGTGTTGGCGGCAATGGCAGACGCTGCATATGCAGTGAAAGTGTCAACGAGGTAGTTGAGTGCTGCCTGGAAAATGGTAAAGAAGCCGGTTCCCAGTAGGACCAGACCAATGCAAGGAACAACCCAGTGGATGTCCTTCTCTGCGGTCCATCCAATGAGGAATTGGCCTCCGCTGAAGATCACAGAGCCAATCATCATGGGAGGAAGACGCTTCTCAGGAACAGCCCGGTTTCCAGCAGCATGGTAAGCCTTGTTATAGAGCAATTGGTTGTACACATTGGCTCCACATCCCAGTACAGCTCCAAGAAAGATGCAGACAAAAGGCAGTGAAGACACGAGAGTTCCCCAGCCTCTGATTTCCCTGAAGATGATGGGGATCGCACCAAGCTGCATGTAGAGAATACCGTAGCAGAAGCTGGCATATAAGGCAACGAGGAAGCAAATAGGCGTCAAGAGGAGTTGAACTGGACGAACGAGAAACTTTCGTGCAAGCTCTTGAATGCTGACGTCCCACTCTTCGAACTTGGCATGAAGTGCCCAATTCCCAGTTTCATGACGGAGACGCCGAGCCTTGTAGATGAGAAGCTTGGGAGGATAACTTTCGTCAATGAAGATAGCCGCTAATAGCAGAAAGATAATCTGAATAATACCGGTGACATACTCTGTCCATCTCCAGCCTAGACTGGGGTTCTGCACGAGAGCAGCTGATGCAATAGGACCTGGTAATTGTTAGTTGCTGTATAAAAGGGGCTCAAGTTTGGTGACCTACCTATAACAGGTCCACCAACAACAGCCATAGCATATCCCGCCATTGCAATGCCTCTCTCTGTTGGTAGGAACAAATCGCCCAGGACACCTCCGGTGTTAGTAACGGGCGCTGATGCAAAGAAAGCACAGAAGAAACGTGTAATCATGAGCGTTTGCAAATCTTTTGCTACCGCGCTCCCGAAACTGAAGCAGATTGCAAAGAACATGGGAATTAGAACTGCCTGTCGTCGTCCGTAGACTTCACTCAGAGGAGCCCAGAGAAGCGGGCCAAGTCCAAAGCCCACGAGAAATAGGGTAGTTCCTAGAGTGGCTGTCTGTGTCCCGACGTGGAAATGCGATGCCACCTGACGCGTTCCTGAAGAATAAGAGGAAGAGGCCCAGGTTGCAGACATGGTGACAAGGCCGTACAGCATTGTCGTGATGATCTTCTTCTTGGTCGGCCAGTTTATCGGCCGATAAGGATCGTCTGGACCATCGAAGTCAACGAGCTCCTCCTCAGTTGTCTTGACGTGAGCTAGAGGGTGAGTGAATTGCGTCGGAGGTCGAGATCGGATCCTGGACATTACAGATTCGCGTCGGGAGACGGTTCTGGTCATGCTCATACGCGTTCCGGGTGCTCTGATGCTTTCCCATTCGCCGAGGGAGTACGCATCAGTATTTGTCCTATTCAGGCCAGTTGCTCGCGTTGAAGGAGACGAGGATATTGAAGATTCGTCATCATTGGTGTTGTGCGAGAATGGGATTGACTCCCGCCTTGGGTCATGCCCAGACGCGTTGTGCAAATCTTCAGCTTTCTCCATGATTGCTTTGATCCACTGCGAGATAAAGGTAGAACTTTTTAAAGACCCCGATCGTGGGAGGAATTAGGTTTGTTTTTAATTAAAACAAACAGTGCCGTTGTCGGCGACTGGTACAAACGCCGAGGTGTTGAAAATTGAGTTCACGACCAGCTCAATCTACGAGTAATGTGGCAAGGAATTCGGCCAACAAGGCCAGTGCCCGTTTAACTTGACGTCATTACCCGTTACCTTTTGATATTTTCCAGGCCCGAGTCCGTCGTCTTTGTGGAGTCTTTTGGCCAAACATTGATCTGTGTGGTTCGCATAGCTCGGAGATAAGAGAGTTTCTACTAAGGGCCGGGAATAGACTGCGAATAACCTTGTCGGCATTTTCTGCCGATTGCGGCCCGGTTTGGCTGGATGCTTACGAATTCAAGGTATAATATGAGTTCGCGACACGATGTGTTGACCCGAGCGCGACTTAGCGCGACGTCTATCGAGGTTCATTTATCTATTGCAGATCTTGAGCTATTTTTGCGTCTTGTTTGACTCCTCTTGCAGGCTGCCACTCGAAATATTGCTTGCATGTTCCTTTCTTTGGTCAAACTTGTCGTGCCGACTGAATAATCACATCACTAGCCTTCTCTGCAACCATGTATAGTGGTAGGGCGATATAGAAACCTGGGATTTTAGGGAACACGCTGGCATCCACAACTCGCAACCCTTCAGTACCTCTCACTCTGAACTGAGAGTCCAGAACAGCCATTGGATCGTCATCAGCGCCGATGGGACAGGTACACGAAGCATGATGACCCCAGGCTTCATCCTTTATAAACTGTTTTGCTTGTTTCTCATTCGTGGCATTATTTCCTGGCCAAACTTCGGGGAAGTCCCCATCGAGAGGAATAAGGCTTTTGAATGCCTTGCGAGCAAACTGGAATCCTTCGTATGTGGCCTGGAGATCTTTGTCGCCTTCTCCTTCTTCATTAAGGTCCGAATCGTAGGAGTTGAAGTTGATAATTGGCATGTCTCTTGCATCGGTGGATTGTAAGGTGATGGTACCGGCATTGTTGCGGCTATGAGCTTTGAGAATGATCCAGGCCCAGTGCCGAGCATCAGCAAGAGAGTCGGAAGCGTAACCAGGAAAGTATCCTTTAAACTTGGCCGGAGCGCCAGAGATGAATAGATCAGGTTCATCACCCGCCACAGAAGACTTCAGCACCACTCCAAGAGCGATTCCGTTGGTTGCATATACTCCCTTGGTAATTGGACCAAGGCCTTTCTTGTACTGCTCTAGGCAGGGATCTGGCAGAGTCCTCATGAATGTACATTTGGAGGTAATGGCAAAGTCGCTGTCAGTCTTTCCAATCACAGTGGCTTCGTATCGATCCTGCATGTTCGTTCCAACTCCAGGCAACTCGACTAGTACAGGTATATCGAACGAGTCGAGTTCCTTCTTGGGCCCAATGCCGCTGAGCTTGAGTAGCTGAGGAGTGTTGAAGGTACCAGCAGAGATGATGACTTCGCGTTTAGCTTCAACAATGCCAGATCCGCTGGGCTTGGTAGATTCAGAGCGAGGATCGGCGCGGTAGAGGCTGGAACCTTCCAAGTAATCGACGCCCACAGCGCGGGGCTTGGAGTCGCTGGTATCGAACCGAATCTTGGTGACCTGCCACAATGTAAGATTTAATAATTGACATAGAAGGGATGACTTACTAGGGTATCAAGCTTGATATCGAGATGGTACTTTCGAGTTCCATCTTTGTTCACAGCGTTAGCTGTGTCGAGGATAAAATCTCGTGGACCACCGCGCACTGAGTCGACCATGGAAAGGGGAACTTGATAAAGCCCAGTCTTGCTTGTTTGACCTGGGGCGTTGATATCACGAAGTAAAATCTGACCAAGACCAGTCACAGTGCCGAGTATCAATCCCACAAGACTTTTACCCGTTGCTGAGGCTGCAGAAATGACCAGAGACAAGAACTTGAGATCTTCCACAACCAAGGTAAGGGAAGTGAGGGACGTGCCGAGCCAGCCTTTGAAGCCGTGTCCAATAATGCTGCTGGGCAAGTACATATTCTTCTCCAACTTCTTAAAGTACGACTGCATGTTCTTCGGGTTCCAAGAGTCATCGCCTGTCAGAGCGGCAATGTTGGCCCAGTCACTATCGTGAGCAGCAACGGTGATCAGGGCGTTATGGCGTGTGCATCCACCAAGCGTACCGGCACGGGGATACAGCACACCCAATGGCTTTGCGTCTTTTGGAGGATCAAGACCTACATAGAGGCTGCCATCAGGCTTTTTGTAAGTCATCTTGGAGTCGCGTTTTTGTTGGCTCAAGTCGGAATAGTGATTGACATAGAAGTTCCATCGGGTATCTTCAAATTCTGTTGAGAGAAGATTCAACGCCGGGACTTTCTCGACCCAGTCATCGCCAGAGTCACCGCCAGCGTCAATAAGAAGAACTTTGTACCCTGCAACGGCGAGATTGGCGGCGACAGGACCACCTCCTGCCCCAGAGCCAACGACTACATAGTCATATTCTATTGCACTTGTATCGCGTTCGCTGATGAAGGGGTTATGAGTACGCTTCTGATGTGAGGAGGAACCCCATGGGATCGAGCTGTTGGGTTAATATTGTGCCAGTTGGGGCGGATTGAGTAAACTCACAAAGCAAAGGTTGAGTCAACAACAGCGGCTAAAAGGATAGTGAAGCGTGGCAGTCGCATCATAGCTGGCTAGTTCTAAGTGACCACAAGAAAGAGAAAAGGGTCTGGAAGGATGGAATTGTTTCTGGACCATGGGGATGCGTCCTGAAATACCACCGAATCCACTTTAGATTTCGGATATGTAGCAGTGCAAGCAGTCAAGGTTTTAGGTCTTCCGTTAACTAGATAGGAAGGATCGGCTGCGAACCTGGATAATAATGACGGAAACGGAGTAATAGTACGGGGTACGGGTTCCATGAGTTACTGAGCTGGGAAAAGAATGATAGGCATTCCTCGACCCTGATTAATTAACAGGGTCCATCACACGTTTGAATAAAGGGGATATAGTCTAAGGCACAGAATTTAACTTTATGGCCCCTGAGTGCAATTACTGTCTTACAGGGCTTAGGGTTGCAACTCCACGTTGCATTCATGAAAGATGTGGAGTCTTCATAAGCAAGGTATGGAGGAAGGTAGGAAGACTGGGGAGGAAGGTAACATTAATGCTAGTCTCGTGTAGGCAACCCAGGCTGGCAGAGATTTGTGCTCGAGACGGGGCAGGTTTCTTTCACGCCCGATTGGATCCTATCCCTACCCAGTCTTGGCTGTTCTCTCCATTTCATATACCACTCTATGTCTGCCGAACGAACTGCTTGGCATGCGACTTGTAAAGTTTAGAAGTATCCAAAACCTTTCCAGTTGAGGACTGGATAAAGTCAACTTGCAAGTTGTTAGCATCTCGGAAACGGATGGTGGCGTAGCTAAAGTCATCCGCATACGCAAATGCATTCGTAGATGTCTTCTTGCCTACGGCACTCAGCCCCTCGATGTTTCCTGCACCTCCAGCCACGATGTACATGGGTGATTTGGGATCATTCAACCCTGCGGGGTCAACAGTCCCATTATACAGCGGGTAAAACCGTTGGGAGTTATGCACGTGTCCAAAAACAGCCAGATCAACGCCGTACTTGTAGAACAACCCCTCGAATGCTTGTTGACATGGCTTGCAGCCTTCATCTCCGGTGGTGTACCACGGGCGGTGTCCAGCAACAATAACCCAAGGCGTCACGCTGCGGTCAATCGACGCAAGATCAGCTTCAAGGAACTGGAGTTGCTGGTTCGGTCTTCCGAACGGTCCACTATTAAGATTTGCAGAGCCACCCGGCGCGTCAGGTGCATTAAGAAAATCGGTTTCGGTGTCAATCATAACCACGTGAGCCATGCCATACTCAAATGAGAACCAGAAGGGCGGGTTCGCGAGCTGCTTGGCTTTGTTGGCATTGACTCTGGCGGTGTCGTCCGAAGATGTTGATGTGAAGGCAAGAGGCATCGACTGTCCAAATCTATACATAAAATCGGTGAAATTCTTTTGACCCACAGGACAGAGGTTGTTAAGAATTGGGACCTCTTGACAAGCGGCCTCGTGGTTTCCTGGGCTGACCATGTAGGGCTTTCGACCAGAGATGGGGGCAAGCTGGTCATAAAATGTTTCCAGAATGGCTTGGTATGCTTCTTGTCCATGAAGCAAGTTCTTTGGCTTGAGAAACCAGTCATCAGCATATGCCAGATCGCCAGGATGGATGATGAATTCATAGTCATCGGCTGTTGTGGCCAGACGGCCAATAGTTGTGTGATTCAAGGATGGTTGAACGCTTGGGATGATATCGCGCTTGGATTGATCCATCTTGATGGTGAAGCCGTCTTCCCCGTACACTCCCAGATCGATGATGGCATTGACGGCGAATGGTGTCTTGTCGCCAGCTGGTCGAGGGCTAAGGAATTGATCGACAATTGCGCTCTTGGAGGAAATCCTGTAATAGTACGTCGTTGCAGGGGAAAGATTGCCAAGAGTAACAGTATTGGCCCAAGTGCGGGAAGTGGGATAAGTCAAGGATATATCCGAGCATGCTTGCTGGGTGAGTGCATCTTTTGAAGTGCCATAGTTTACGCAGGGCTTTTGTTGCTTGGCGTATGTATTCCAGCCAATAGTGACACCTAATACACGTCAATGAATCGGCCTGTGTAGCCTATGGGATGAGAACTGACTGTTTGGCCCGTCCAGAGAAATTCGTTGCTGCACAGGCGTTGATAGATCCAAAGGTATGGGTGGAAAGCTGACTTTGGCTGTGGTGCCAACTACCAGCAAGAACAGACTGGTAACTAAATTTTGAGAATGAATCATCTTTTCAGATCTGTTGCTTATGAGCTGATATTATCCTGTTACAAGTAGGTCTTGTATTTTTCGCACCTAATCCCTCTGATCTTAGACTTTATATATATTCTCATGTTTTATTCTGCTCTCACATGTTTTGCCGCATAGCCGGCCAGCCATCCTATTAGGAAAAAGTCCCGAAACGGTTGCACAAAAGATCTATAGCAGAAGTTCTAGTTTACTAGTATAGAAAACCTCGTGGTATTTTAGTATCATTTCATTGGTAGAGCAGCGCAATTGGTCGGTCACCTAAAGCGGCAGGCGGCCACATAGAGCGTTATACCCACCTGCTACTCAACATACCCGAGCCATAATCTTGTTACTTAAAAGTCTCTCCCCACAGCCATTAGCCTCTCTATGGCAAGGAAAGTACCTGCCTTTATCTCATTTCTACTAATGACCCAGGACCTGCGCTCTTATTTCCGGATAGCTGTGCTGCTCACTCCTGTAAACTCAGAGGTGACTATGAACGCTACGTAGATTGCAAAGTTCGTCATATTTTTGAGCAGTTTCTAAGACCGCGAGGGATATTGTCTGCAGAGATCTAAAGACCCTATACAACTCGCACAGGTTTTTCTGTTCAATGTTCAGTTGTCATTCCTTAAGGTAACAGAAATACTTCCCGGCACATCAAAACAGCTTGGTACTGTGGTCTAGTTGGTTATGACATCTCGTTAACACCGAGAAGGTCCCCGGTTCGAGCCCGGGCAGAACCTCATTTTTGAAATCACTACCTACAATTCTTCTCTGACATATAAACCGAAACTAGGGAAGATGGGTATACGATACTCATGCCAAATGTACTTAAACTAAGTTCATTTAATTTTTTATTGACTTTTAGGTACACATTATCGACAACAAAGCTACTCCAGTGTTACACAAGCAGCACATCAAAATCTGCCATATCATAGGCATCAACCCAACTTAACCATATCGCTTGGTTCTCGGCCTCGTCAAGTATACCCATATGCTCTGAACCAAATCCCACTGTTTGCTCATATTGCCCAATTTGTACCTTTGTACTCGGTTCCACCATCGTTCCCACACACCACGTCGCTCTCTTACGGCATTGCAGCTCGCAACAAACGCCGGCCACGTAATTGGCGCCATAGATATTCCCTCCCCAGCATTATCCATCAATGATTTTAAATCTTCAGCCTTGTTCACAAACTCGCCCACGTCGTCAACCACCCTTGTGAGATCCACACGCTTGATCCCTTGTATGCTAGTGTAGTAGTAGATCAGCGCAGCTCCATGCCATCCCTTGGCATAATGAGAGAAAACAGACGAACTGATCTCATCGCCAGTAAAGACGGCTATGATACTTTCGTCCTCTAATCTCCAAGCCTCAAGAATGTTACCCAAGTCTTCACAGGCTTCCAGAAACTCGTCGGGTAAGCTCTTACTCTTTAATTGAAAGCGAGTAAGATGTTTAGATAGGTGGCAGACTTCATTGATAGCCAGTGTGATGGTGGGTGTGATACCGTAAGTAAATGCGTAACATTCACTGGAGTGCAGAGTCGAACTTTCAGAGATGGCTCTATCATCTTTATTGCCCCAGGGATAGATCGACGGCTCAGATGATACAGTTTCCGATAGCAGGGCCAGAAAGGCGCCGAACTCATTCAGTCGTCGAGAAGAGCGGCTTGAAAGCCTCCATTTGCTCCGTAAGCTACGGAGCTGTGTAGCAGCTTGAATATGCATTCTAAAATCGTCACATTCACCAGATACAACCTGAAGACTTCATGTCAGTAGGCTCCACGAATGATAGGGACGTGCTTGACTAACACCTATAGTAACAAGGGATAGTACTGCAAGCATTAGAGCCTGGTAATTGGCTGTAAGTGGCGCTTGTGTGAGTGCAACCTGTAATAACTGGATGGAATTGATCCGATACTTGGCCCCAAGCTCATGATAAACCATATCTTGCTTTTTACATTGCCAACGGTGGTACGCTGCGGATGCTAGTAAGGACTTATAGAGTGCAGTACAAGCTACTTCTCTCGACGTGGTGACGTGTGAGTTGTACTGGAGTAACCCCTCCATCGCTGTGGACAAATGGATGCTTCGAAACGGGTTGTCTGAATGGTTCAGAGGAAGCAGAACTGTTGCCACGTGATCGTAATAATGCTTGATTAAGTAATCCTGTTGACGGCTGCCGGACAGGAGGTTGTCAAGTTGCCGTACTATGATGCTGTTACCTCCATGCGAGACAAGCGATGTTTCTAACGATGGGGCATCTTCTTCGCCAATTCAAACAGCATTGTGCCCTGATACCGGGCAGATTTCAATTCCATATTCGTTTGGAGATGAATCTTCAATAGCGTTGATATCAAGCAAATCGTCGATATCCGCGGGACACGAAAGGTATGGAGGAGCCTCTACGTTTGACGGTTGCCATATGGTTAAATTTGTTGCCAATTGACTGTCATCCTCTTGAAGCCCTTCTTCGTGGAGTGCTGGATCTCTAGGCTGAAGGGAATCTAATATACTTGATGTGTGAGTTTCCACAGCTATTATGTCCTGCGATGTAAGCCCGTGTGATGTGGTTGGTGTAACAACTTGGTCTGGCTTGTCTCGTGTAGTCATGAAGGCGGAGAATGGTCCGTGACAAGATGGCAATACATAATCGACGTGTTGGTCGACGTCTGAAAGAAATTTATCGATTGTTTCAGTATCATAGACCTTAAAGTCTCGGCCTATTATGATCAATACGAATGTTATCATAAGAAACCACTCCTACGTACCCAGCTTTATGCACCTGCGCCCTTGGAGTACTGGGCTTGCATCGGCATCTATTACCGATTGTGATAACCAACGCAGTCTGATACCGTAACCACTACATGTTACTCCTCGGTTTTCGCAGTTTTTACAGGCATTTGGGCGTTCGTCACACCGGACCTTGCGAGTTTTACAAGTCCAGCAACTGGAATGAAGGTGAAAGATTAGCAAGGCCATTGGTGATTGAGTGGGATAAATACCCTGTGTAAGTCACAGCACGTCGGGTGTTTTGTGGTGGCATTATTAATTGTCATGCAATCAATGCATTTGCCTAATTGATCGCAGCATGTGAGCGGGGAGTTGGCTGCGTTCTAGTTTTTCACTAGAGCAGCAAGCGGTAGCAAGTCCACCTAGTGTGAAAGTAGAGAGGTCCTACAGCGAAAAGACCGGAAGTCGTCTACCTTTTCCTTATTTGTTAACTGACGCGTCTGAGTTCTTGTCCCTATTTATCTCGATCTACTCATCTCGCAGAGCAGCCGAGATTGCCTTCATGCCCCCTTCAAGCTCCTCCCGAGTGGGCCATCCATAGCCGAGCCGAAAGAAGCTGTCAGACAATTCAAACCAATGACCAGGTCCAACATATGTTGCATGCTTGTTGAGTAGCCTGTTGTAGAACGCCGGAAACCCTCCCTTGGGTTCCTCTTTGATACGAGGAAAGCAAACAACACCACCAGTCGGCTTAACCCATTCCAGCAGCTCCTCACTTTCAATCCAAGACTCAACCATCTGAAGTCGGACCCTCATCTCATCCGTTGTGTCGCTCAAGATCTTCTCACGACGGGTCAAGACATCGATTGCGATCCACTCGTTGATGACGCTGCCATTGATGCTTATCTGTTCCTTCGCAGCAAGAAAGGTTTCCTGGAGTGACTTGTTGGTGGAGATGAGCCAACCGATGCGGACTCCTGGCATACCGAAGGATTTTGAAAGTGAGCAAACGCTCAGAACATGATCACCCAAAGAGGCAGCGACCGGGAGTTTCTCTGCAAATGCGATATCTCGATACGTCTCGTCGACGAGCAACAAAACCCCCTTCTTTTTTGTGATTGCAACAAGCCTGTCGAGTGCCTCTCTGGACAGAGTAGAACCAGTTGGGTTATGCGGGCATGTCACCGAGACGAGGCGAGTGTTGGGCTTGATAGCCGCCTCAATATCGTCCATGTTGGGCTGGAAGCCACTTTCAAACGTAACATCGATGTATGAGATGTCACAACCGACAGCCTTGGGGGCTTCCAGATTAGTTGCGTAGTTGGGACGCACCACGACAAGATGGTTATGCTCTGAGTCAGGTGTGCTGCCCAGTTGAGAGGTCGTGATGATGAACAGGGCCCCAGCAGCCCCCGAGGTGATGAGGACGTCGTCAGCACTCACTCCAGAGTCGTCGGCGATAAGCTTTCGCAATTTAGCTTCGCCACGGTGTTCATTGTATAGGAGGGTGAGGTTCGGTATCTTGAGGTCTAGTGACTCAAGTGTCTGGTCGGTGATGGAGCTTTCTGAGATTGTACTTGATCTTGTCATAGCCATACTCCTCCGGCGACTCAATCTCAATGGGCATGCGCTCAAACTTCATTGTTGGATTATTGGCGTGTTAATATAAGGTAGTTGAGATGTGTTGATAGGTCGAGTTATAAGCTGTAGAAGTTCCCTAAAGACAAAAGAAGATGACAGTCTATTGCGACAGGACTTTAACTCTCAGACATTTAAGCATTTATACCTACTGATTAAAGATAAATTCTGATAGCATTGTGTTATAATTACTAAAGCTGGCCAGTAAGTCTGTCCAAGCATTCTCTAAGTACCAGCGCTTCGACCTGCCCTCCCAGGACGGCTGCTATTAAGCCGAGCATATGCGCTAAATGAGAAGTCTCCCGAGTCCCAGAGAACAGTTACTGTGGAGCTCATTGAAGTCCCTATGTGCTTCCCAAGACGGCTCAAATGTAGCAAGCAGACACAGTCTTGCCCATGGTCCTACTTGAGATTGGGGATGGTCTCTCTTGGCCACATAGCTCACTCTTCACTGTGATGTGCCGGTAAATCATGTGGAAGGATAAATCGTGCTCTTATCAAAAAGGTTCCAAGTTAAACAGTCATTAAATAACCCTTGTTATTAATGAAAGAAGTCTATGTAAGCAATACATTGCCTCCTGTCTGAAACACCAATTCCAGCCCATCATCATTCCAGTTTGGCAGTGCAGCCCAACAGTTCTTCAAGAGCTTAATCACAGTACCGCTGTTTCCAAACCCTCCACTCTCTTCCAGGACACTAGATAGAAGTGACTCAAAGAAAGCCTGCAGATTGGCCTCAGCCATACAACTAATGATACAGAGGGGCCGGACAAGACCTCGGAGAGGAATGGCTTGGGGCCAATTCTTTAGCACAGTCACAGACTCTGCAATCGCATCTCTAACTTCAGGTAGAGATGCCCAAGGACCGGAGACTATTGTACTTGATAAAACTAATGACGCAATTGCAAAAATGTGTGAGACCCATGGCGCCGGCTGCATATTGTCTCGAATACCGCCTCCCTATAGCAGTTTGAGTTATCAGCCATGTGGCAACAAGGCCTCGGGATACTATTAGTACTCACCTCGACAGTTTTCTTTAGCTCAGTGATGCCGTCTTGTAACCTCTTGTCTATTCTTTGACCCTTTCTCACCGACTCGGGCACGCTCAACCTCTCTTGTTGTCTCATCTCCTTTTTCCAGGCTTGGAGGTGTGCAAGATCTCCAATAGCAACCATCACCCAGTTGTAACAGCCCATCAAATTAGCCATCTCGAGACCTATACCTTCCAGCCATTGCCGATAAGGTATTCGCGGGACTCGACCTGTCGTAGCACATGCCAGGATGTCATGCCACAATGCTTCAGTTACAAGAAAACTGAAACCAAGTTGCGATTGATGGGGGTCGTCATTAAGGCCATCACTAGTTGGATAAGTCGAAGTGTTTCCAGGTGATGATGGAGTCCGTAGCAGGGCTTCTGGCGAGTGCATGGCGAGAACAACCGTCACAGCGTCGAGGTGTGGAACCCAGTCGTATTCAGCTCCATTAAACACCTGTCATGATGAGAAAAGAGGTTAGAGTCTACCAAAGTATAGGTTTATTACCCAAAGCTCTATAACCTACCTCGAAACTTATTCAGTGTCAGACTCGCCGCTACGAACTCGGCAAGCTTGGGCAGATCGCCAAGGAGTGTTTCAGCCTCAGTGTGTTGCGAGAGCTTACGCAACTCTCTCAACGCTTTTGAGTAAAGCTCAAAAGCTTCCTGGTTATAAAGGTGGCTTCTGTTGCCCAAACAGGACTGGGGTCTAAAGTAAGGGAACTGCCAAACAAACACATGATCGAGATAGTACATGATCAGAGATGCCAGCCTAGGCGGCAAGACGCAAGGTGGGGTAGGATCTTGTGATGGAGAGAATGGCTGTGTAGATTCTTCCTCTTGTATCGGCCTTGGGGTGAGTGAGGATCTACTCCCAGCATGTATAGAATCAAGATTGTTAAAGCCATGATCTAACGCTTGTTCCAATAGCGACGAAGTTGAGAGCTCAGTAGCTTCTGGAGCTGGCGGCATCTCGCTCTGGGCACCTCCATCTGGTGAAAACCTCACTGTAACGCATCTTTCAAGGTTTCGATTCCGTGGTAATTTTCGAAGCTTCTTAAGATTCTGTTTGACAGCCCTTTTGATTCGCTCAAGCTCTTCATGCTCAGCAACTGATCCGTCCATCCACTGAGGCTTGGAGCCATAGCCGTGGCACGGAATGCGTCGGTCTGTGCATTCCCTACACACGGGGACATGGGAGTCGCATTTTCGATGTCTGAGTTTGCAAGTCCAGCATCCGCTCGGAAACGATGGCATGATGGCTGTTTCGCCTGTGTTAGTGGGAGAAAAGGAACAACCTTGTTATTGCAGCTCGGAGGTTATGGAGCTTTTTGAACGGCACACACCAAATTACTCCACTGCCGTGCCTTGGTCGAATCGCAGTGTTTTCCGAGAAGCACACTCGGAGGCGCTTCGACTTGCCCTCCCAGAGAAGATCTTTTGAGTCTAGCGTGAATAACTTGGTAAATAGCTTGAAGCAGCATCTGTGTCAAGAGTTGCTTAGTTGACAGAATTACGAGCATAAGCTTACCTTTCCGATGCAAGTCTTTGCCCTCACTGTCTATTATACAAGGGCATTATGGGTCTATCCCGGACCCGCCTATAATAGCGTGAATTAAAAGGGCGTCACTTCACTGCGAGATTGATTCAACAAGGTCTTTCTTTATACGGAGATATCATGTGATTTCAAGGTTCAACTATAATTTGAAGAGGTGCTATAAGTGTCAAGCCCCCCTTCTTGAACGTGAGACGCATGCAGACTTCATAAGTCCTAGAAACAAGACAGGAATGAAATGTTGGCAGGAACAATTTGCGAATTAACGAGACAGATAGTGGAAGCCGCAGTGTAGAACTGTAGAAAGCTACAGACGACTTCCCCTGATCCTTATCATCGAGCCTAGAATCAACATGTCGGGCCCACGTGATTTGCGGACACTCGGTGGTTAATGCAATAGTAGAAGAGAATGGTTGTGTGAGGCTGGGTATTTCAATTTGGTCTGGGAACGCCTGATTTGGGTCGGCCTGATGCCAAGTGCAGGACCGGACAGAGAGAGATACACGTTCCAGCTTCGGGGGCGGTGTCGCAGCGTTTTCAGGATTAAATGTCAAGGTGGCATCGACGAATGATGGAGTGATGGCAGTCCCATAAGCTTGGACATGAAGTGGTTCGGGCTGCATTGCTGTGGCGCTGATGATGCCCAACGGTTGCTTGAAGGAGTTGCTCCCAAGATACTTCGTCCCTTTCAACTTGTATCGTGGACTCGGCAACGACACATGTACAGGCGGGCTTTCTGTTAATCTGGGAATGAATTGTATGGCCCTATTGGCCATCAGATCTTGACTCTGATCTATGGACAGAGAGGTAGTTGCTACAATGCAGGCATTGATTCCATATTTAACCTCAACCACTCCCGGACTCATGTCATCTCGATCCCACATCCCTCCCATCGTTGGAGGAAGAAATAAGTGCTGGTCTGTGACAGTCGCCGATACGGCATTGTGCGTGCAAGCCGTAGGATCCAATTCATCAGGTAAAGTGAATTGGAAAGGTATTTTGTAGGTTTGGTTCTTTTTGAGTGGCTTTGAGATCAAGTCAAAGACGTCAGAAGAGATCAAGTCCATCTTCAAAAAGCGGTGTGTAGTCGTGGTAGTTAACATTTGACCGACCGTCCGGATTGTTGTAGTGCCATCAAGGGAGATGATAACAGAGGAAGCATAAATATCGCTGGCCGGCGAGATAGCTAAGTGACCTCGTACGACTGAACCAGAGGAGTAGATCTTGGCGTGATAATGGTCGGCGAGTTCTATCTCGAGCTTGCACGACTTTCGCCAGTTTCGCATTTTTGACATGGCTTTGGAAATGCCCAGCTCCTCCATGTGGTGGCTCTGCCGAAGAGATGTCATTGGGAATAAGGTTTAAATCTGCAATGGTTTTAATGAAGCTTTGTCAATACGCATCACTGCTCAGGTCCGTTAAATAGCTATTTACATATAGAATTATCGTTCGGAGTTAACTTCCTCGAATTTAGGCTTAGTTACGTAATAGTTTTGCCAAATAGCTACATTCATTGACGTCTGGCAGCGATGCTGACTTATTGCAGACACTTGTGTTTAATTCTTCAGCTTGGCAAAGCCCCGGCAAATTCGCAGTAAAAGACTGTTCACTCTTCCCTCGTTATGTTATAGTTCTCGTCGTAAGATAACAAATAAGATGCTACTTTGTTCGCCGTGTTACAGGACAAGACGACAGATAGATATGCACTTAATTTAGAAAGTTTTAGTGACACTGAACATAGAACTAACTCACACCAAGACCCTATCAACGTAAGCCCCGAGCTCCTTCAACCCAGCAACCAACACATCCGTCTCACACACATAACCCATGCGAACATAACCCTTGAAGTCTTGATCGCCTCCAAAGCAGCGGGATCCTGCAACAAGCAGGAGCTTCGCTTTGTCCAGCAAATCAAGACAAAACTTGACATCGTCCACGGGATCCCCATTCTGGTCATTGAAGCGGATGAAGGCTGTTGTGCCGGCCTTGGGCTCAACCCATGAACAAACCGACTTATAGCGGTCCATGAATTCTTTGAGGATGGCTGCGTTTGTCCTGGCGAGTGTGATGTTCCGCTGGACCAATGCAGGCTTGACCTCGGGTGAGAGGGCGAATCTGGCAACCTGGTCATCTATCTGGGAGACGCTGATGGTGGTATAGTCGCGTGCTCGCATAATAGCAGAAATGATAGACTGATCCCGGCTTGCTATCCAGCCGACACGGATACCTGCCAGCGCATACCCCTTCGACATTGATCCCGTTGCAATGGTTTTGCCGTATGCTAGTGTTGTCACTGGCTTGGGTACTTCAGTCGCATCGCTGCCGGACGCACCACCATGGAAGAGCGGACGGTATACCTCATCAGAGAAGAGAATAATACCATTATCCTCTGCAACCTTGGAAATACGGTTGATAACACTGTCTGGGATTGGTGCTCCAGTTGGGTTATTAGGGTTATTAATGATTATCATCTAGCTATGTTAGTATCTCGTGTTCTACAAAATAACAGAGGGCAATAATTAATACCTTAGTGTTTGGCTTAATTAGACCAGCCAGTTCATCGACGTCAGGGACAAACCCATTTTCCTTGTTCAATTTCCATAGAGTTACTTCAGCCCCAAGACTGCGGGGAGTGTCGTAAAGCTGCTGATACGTCGGGTAAACACAGATGACATGGTCACCAGGCCCTGTCAGTGTATACAGGGCTAAGAAGTTGGCACCAATGGCGCCTTGAGTGACGATGACATCCTCAGCCGTCAGATGCACGCCTTCAGTGCTGCAGTGGGCAGCAATGCGCTGACGAAGAGTCTGAGATCCTGGGATGGCACCGTATGTGAGCTTGATGCTTGTGTCGATGGGGTTCTTGGTGGGACCAGTAGACATAGCCACTAAGTCATCGATGGACACAGAGGCAGCACATGTTTCGGCAACATTAAGGACACCTGGAGTCGTTTCATACTCGTCCATCCATTGCTCCACGGCAAAAGGGGTGATGCGAACCATTATGAGAACTTGCTGATAGGGTGGTACGTGTGTGTATGAATTGGTGTGCGTTTTTCGGTTTGGTGTTCATGAAGGCTCTAAAATTGATGTTTAAATATCCAAACGTAACGAGAGTGAATCGTCAGACAGCTAATTACATGGGCACTAGCGGGTTACGCCCTTGATGTGATGCGTGTCAAGACTGAGTGGAGCCTAAACGTTGATGCCTGTCAATTCGTGAGTTGTTAGCCATTTTAAGTTAGTTAGCAGCGTCTGTCGAGGCCCACTTAGGATGTTAAACTCGGAGTTTCCTGCCTTGTCTACAAGAGCCCCCCCACTACAGGGTAGCGAGAGATAACAGAGGTAACTGGTAACAGTTCGACATCGATTCGTATAACGTAATGTGGTGCAATGGTACATACTTGTCTATTTCTAAGAATCGAAAGCGAAAGTAGCCAAATATTCAATATAATATTTAGTGATCTCTTGCGGATCTAAAAATGTCTGCCGGGTCTAGTCCCAAACTAAAATTAACAATCACGGTATTGAACCGACATCGCTGTCCACTTGCTCCTTTTAGAAACTGATGTTGATATTGAGGTGATAGCTGGCTATACATAGTAATAGCATAGGTAGTTCTAAATAAATAACCTATGCTTCTCTGATGTCTTAAAAGGTCTGCTAAGCATGAATTCTAATGAGAATGTCCTGAAGCACAGCAGTCCCCGCTCATTGCCTCTCTCGCGAGTTTAGCGCGACTCAAAGGTCGTGCACTGGGAAGCAGGTCTCGTCCCATCAAGTCTGGTAGTGGTTTCCGTGCATTCAGTTTGTGCACAGAACGAGTTGCAATCTTGGCAGAGTAGATGCTGTTCAGCCAATGAGCCAGGCGGTAACCACCCTTGGCAATTTGCAGTTCGATGGTTGGGATCGCAGAGTTGTAGTAGGTTGGGTAGAGATCACCCTTCTGCAGCGCTGCAGCACCATTAGGCATGACAACAGTACAGACATAAGCATTGGCGTCTGAGGCCCAGGCCGTAGCCGATGTGACAGGATCGGTCACATCGCTATCTGCGATCCAAGAAGCAGCTTTGGACTTGTATGAGCCCGAGACAATATCAGTGATGAGTGTGTTTGCCCAGGATTGCGCGTCAGTCAAGGCGTGGCCACCAATCAATTTCTCAGGCATATAAGTGTCCCAGTCCGAATGGAGATTATCGCCAGTAAACCCGTTGAAGGTAACTTTGATACTGTTTCCGCCGACCTCGTAGGCCTCATCGTGAAGTGGCTGGGTGATGTCGCCCAAAAAGTGGACCAGGAACTTGAGAGCCTCAGCTTTGTTGGCTTTAGTCAGACGACTATCTCCAGCACGTCGAGTGTAGTTGGCGACGGCGGAGATGGAGCATCCAGAACTGCCGCAGTCACGGTCATAATCCACATTGCAGTTTGTTGGCGGGCTATCCTCTGCATCAATAAAGTGTAGAGGGGCTGACCATTTTCCAGCTGCAGTTGCGCGATAGGTGTCGGCCCATGAAGCAACGTTGGCAAGGTATGAGTCTGAAGTGTCGCCAAGAACACCCTGCGCCCTATTCTGAAGTCAGTATATATTAAGAAGACAACAGAGTGGCTCGAGCTTACCAAGAGGCAACATCATCGTCGAGAAAGTGTTGAGCAATGTAGGCAACAGTGGCATGGCCTAAAACACCCCAACCATGAACAGCACGGATGGCGCCAAAGGCCACAAGAACAGATTTCAACATCATGTTTAGATAGGAAGAGACTTGGGAATGGCAGTTGGTGTATGTTTGAGAGACTTGAATCCGAGAACTATATACATGTTGCTCGATTGTATAGCTCGGCAATCTTGCTTGGTTGAGCCACCGACATACGGGTCTAATTGTCTCGATGTGGTCTTACAGCCGTGTCAGTTTTAGCTGTCATACAAAGGGTCCTTCAACAACTGCTGCAAACCACTAGTGCTCGGCATATAGTTGCCGACACGTTTCGCAGGTAGCCTATTGAATGGTGAAATACTACTAGGTCTCATACACCTACTTAGGTAGGTTACTCAATTAGAAGATCACAAGTTGAGCGATATTTCTTACCTGCCTAAAGAAGTATAATTCATCCTTAATTTATAGTAGTTTCAGAGCAATGAGATAAGTCTTTGTCTTATCTCACAATAGCTATCTACAAGCTCTACAAGTATTGGCCGGCTAATCGGCACAAATACAGCAGGGATAATTGCCGGTAGTCGCAGATCGCTCTTTGTTATCACATAACAATTTGCTGCCATGCCCAAACAGAGACCGAGATCAAAGTGCCCAAGCCTATGACTCAAATAAAGGCACTATTCTGCCCACAAAACAGTACATTGGATTTCCACGTTCAATCTCTCATTCGGCAACGCCGCAACCTGTATACATGTCCTCGCAGGCGCCTTGGTCTTGTCAGGCCATACTATATTCCACTCCTTGTTCATCCCAGAATAGTCTTTCATGTCAGTCAAGAAAACAGTGGCGTTGACCACATTCTGCAGTCCACATACGCCGTTTGTTGCCCCGTCAATGATGGCTCCGATGTTTTGCAGCACCGCTTCTGTCTGCAGTGAAATATCGAGGTGGTGCGTTCCGTCGGCGTCTGTAGTACAACCCACGACTGAATTATCACCACGACGTGATGAGGTACCAGAAATGAAAATGGTTTTGGCTGACTGATTTATTATCCGAGCGTGGGGATAGTTCGCGAGGGATTGAGCTTTTTTAGCTGGCAGAAAGTACGCTTCACCGTTATGGGACGCCATTTTCGATATCTTTGCTGGTCGACAACAAGAACGAATATGTGAAATGGTCAATTATTAGTTCAAAATTAGAGGAGATAGGTAATCGGGCGTCAGTTTGGCTTTATTAGAGAAGAAGTACCGGGTCTACTCAGGGTCTCAGGCAATCCTTAGCAAGGGGCTACCCGCTTGCCGACACTACGTTGAGTTGAATATAATAAGGCGGGGTTCGGGCCGCGACCAGTGGTTTCGGGTTGGTGCCGTTTCCGGTACTACGGATACAGGGTCTCCATCTGGGTATACGATGTCCAAAGTGACAATCAATTGTTCGAGATTAAATACATTGCGACGTCCTTTTTGCCCGTACTTAGCCGACTAATAAGCAGAGCAAGCATTGCAGTGATAGCACCAGCCCCAGCCCAAATGCGAAACTTCACTATTGAAACTGTCTGGCAATACCAGACCTTAGAGTCTGTTGAGCGCTTCATCTCTTCGGACGATGTGTTAGCGCGACTTTATCTACAGAACTATGTCTCCAACGAATTCGATACGTCATCGCCAACAAATTCCTTTGACTCCATAAATCCCAAGACAGGCAAACCGTTCGCCAAGGTCCCGATCAGTAGCGTTGCCCAAGTTGACCACGCGCTTCAGGCTGCTACAGATGCTTTCAAAACGTGGTCCAAGACGACGACAGCCTACAGGTCTAGCCTTCTTGAGCGTGTTGCGCGCCTCATAGAGGAGAATAAAGAGCTGTTCGCGGTTTGGGAAAGTATAGACCAGGGCAAAACTCTAGCTAGAGCGAGAGTCGAGGTAGATCGGGCTGCGACAAACTTCAGGTGACTACCGACAAAGCCTTGACGAACAAGTCTTACTGACTCAGGTTTGTTCCAGATATTTCGCAACCTTTATTCTGCACCAAGAAAATGCCGTAAGGATGATAGATGGAGTGGCACTTACCTACGAACATCGCTCACCTACTGGCGTATTTGCGCTCATCTCTCCATGGAACATGCCTTTATACCTGCTAACCTGGAAGATTGCGCCGTGCCTTGCCTTTGGATGTACGGCGGTCGCGAAACCATCCGAGTTCACTTCCATGTCTGCATTTCTGCTCTGCGAGATATTTCGACAGGCAGAGATTCCTCCTGGTGTTATCAACATAGTTTTTGGTGACGGGGCAACCACAGGCTCTCGACTTGTACAGAGCCCGCTCGTCAAGGGCATCTCTTTCACTGGTAGTACAGCAACAGGGATCAAGATCCGTAGAGATACTGCAGATCAGATCTATAAACACATTTCCCTCGAGTTAGGTGGCAAGAATCCAACTTTGGTCTTCGACGATGTGGACATAAACAAAGCGGTGCAGACCGCTGCTTCAGCTGCATTTGAAAATCAAGGAGAGGTAAGCCTGCGAGTATATAGTAACCAGGTATTAACGTTACTGATCCGTTTTAGATATGCTTATGCGGTTCTCGCATCTACGTCCAATCCCGTATCTACGATGCATTTGTGACTACATTTAAAGCATATGTTGAGGCAAATTACAGATGCGGCGATCGTACTGGCGCTGTAGCCTCGTTACAGCATTATGACAAGATAGTATTATATCTTGCACTGGCGAAAAAGGAGAATGCCACTTTCATCACGGGATCCGTGCCCCCACCCAAGCCCAGCAACGGCTACTGGATCGAGCCAGTAGTCTTGACAGACGTTAGTCCATCCTCGCGAATCATGCAGGAGGAAATATTTGGTCCTGTCGTCACAATATCGAGGTTCGAAAGTGAAGAAGAATGCATCCAGTTGGCCAATGACAGTGCGTACGGACTTGCCGCTATTCTCTTGACTAAGGATGGCGCACGGATGAGACGCGTCGGTGAGCAACTCGACTCAGGACTTGTTTGGGTCAACTGTTGGCTAGTCAGGGAACTCAGTACGCCTTTCGGTGGGATGAAGAATTCGGGCACGGGGCGAGAAGGAGGAAACTACAGTCGCGATGTCTTTACTGTGGTGAGGACTCTTCATCTACCTGTGTAGCGTCCTTTCTGATAGATTGACTATTTAGACAGCGGAAAATAAACAAATTGTGACTGATTATGGGAGTAATATACAACTGGACAAGACTTGACTACTAAACATGGTCACTCGGGCTTAGAAACGAATATATCTCACCATAAACAGAAATTAGATCACTCTTTGTCTAAGATCTGTCAATTGATAGAGTTTGGGCGGCCCATGAGCCGCCACACATATTACGCGGAACGACCAGTCTGTGCCAGAGTAATGTATTACCGAAGGATATCCGCACCCACGGCGGAGGTTTTAGTCACATATCTAAGGACGCCTGTTTGTTGGCCATACGCTATAAGAATGGAATTGACATTTTTGTCTTATAGAATAATCAATCTGTAGAGATTACGTTTCAATCCAGTCCCTAGCTGGCGCATTTTAAAAGTTTCATGATATAAAACAATGGATGTTTGTGTGACTTCGGCAATTAGCCCGCTTAGCTAGGTTGATCGGATATGGACAAACTCTAATAATATGGCCATGACGAGCCTCCCTATGAGGCCTCTATAACTACCAGAGCATGTCCGAATCTTCCGCCAGTGCCCTTTTGCCGATGGAAATTCGTGAGGGTAATTGGTCATGCCTCGGAACTTTGTGACGACAGCCCTAAACGTATTGGGTGTAGACGGGCTGGCAGGTAACTAGATAACGGTTCAACCTCCACCCATGCATCCGCGGGCCGCCTGTCGGATGTTAAGTCTTCTTGTCAACGTGGCACATAGTCACACGGACAGCAGTAAACGTGTTCCAGAGTAGTATAATATGCTACAGATGCCGATTTACATGCAAGAGATTGCGGGCGGAACACACTAACTTCCCTATCACTTCAAAAACATTTTCCGTATTTATACAATGGGAATTAACTCTCTGACACCGACGAAGCAGTGCAATGGGTGCCTCGAGGGCATCAATGATAGAGGCGAGGACTCCACTGGCATGACTACCAATAGCTTCTACCGAATCGATCTACACACACACGTCATGCCACGGACATTGCCACAACTGTCTGGCTCTGGACAGAATGGAACACAGTCGGCCTCCTGGATTGAGCTAAAGCCATCAGGCGCGAATGGAGAATCAGTTGACATTTATGTCGATTCCAAACATTTCCGAACCGTCCAAGACAACTGCTTCGATCCTGAAGTACGCTTAAGGGACATGAACCAGTCTGGCGTCCACGTCCAGGTACTGAGTACTGTTCCGGTCCTGTTCTTTTACGATAAGCCGGGGGGAATAGTCACCCAGTTAGCTCGCGCACTCAACGATCACCTCTCCCAGATGTGCACACAGTACCCGACCAGATTTGTCGGTCTGGCAACAGTCCCGCTGCAAGATGTGCAAGCATCTGTGGAAGAGCTTCGGAGGGCAAAATATACCCTCGGACTAAAAGGTGTCGAGATCGGAACTACTATCGGTGACATGAACCTCGACGACTTTAGATTGGACCCGTTTTGGGCTGCCTGTCAGGAATTGGATATGCCAGTCTTTGTTCATCCGCTTGGCTACTCCCTGCTGAAAGAGAATGAGCGGCGATGGGGTCAGTATTGGTCTTCATGGTTGATTGGAATGTATGTAATGGGCTCTACTCACGTGCCCGCTTTACACTCAAGACAATCGCTGATTTATCACCAGGCCCTGTGAAACAGCCCTATCGATGCTTGCCTTGACATCTTCCGGGCTCCTGCTCCGATACCCAGAATTGCGCTTTTGCTTTGCCCACGCGGGAGGGGCATTTCCAACATTGATGGGCAGAATAGAGCACGGTTACAACTGCAGGCCAGACTTGGTCGCTGCAAGAGCTGGTGGACGAAGTCCTTCAGATCACCTCAGCTCAGGCGACAATCTCTGGATAGACAGCCTGGTCCATGACCCGGACCTCCTCGCATACCTGTGCAAGAAGATAAGACCGGACCGCATCCTGATGGGAAGCGACTATCCTTTTCCTCTCGGCGAAGTCCCTGAAGCGGGTAAGATGTTGACATCCAATGCATCAATCTCTAAATTTCTGTCAACGGAACAACGTGCAATGATGCTAGCTGGAAATGCCATTGAATTTCTAAAGTTGGACGAAAGGTTCCAGAATGCATACGAAGATAGCTTAAAAGACGTGTTAAGGAGTAGCTCTAATGGCAAAAAAGCCTAACTTATAGAAAGAAATTAGACATAATGGTAGCTCTACTGGTTTTTATTAACATGATTTGCATTTGAGATGCCCCTTATGCAGCGATATCAATAACGGCCACCTGTCCCAGTGAAGAGTTTCCCGCGGCTAAGCCGCCAGTTACAAACAAGCGAGGTGCCGATGCGTTCCCTGTATCGTAGGCAACAGCGGATCCGCGGCCTAAGAAGGGAGAAATGGCCAATACGCGCTTCGTTTTCCTATAGATATCAATCTCAATGACCTCCTCGGGACCATTTGTGGCAAGATAGGCATATGCGCCAGAAGGCGACAAGACAAAGTCGTCCCCAGCGGTGATGTTACGGGCGAGAATTTCCACACGTTCGGTAGCTGAGCCTGTAGGGGATATGGGAACCCTGGCGAAGACGCCCTGATCGAAGCTGCTAAAGTAGAGAAATTCACCAAAAGTATGGACTCCATTGACACCAACACCGATGCCTGAAGTAGTTGGTTTCATAATGGGATCATCGATGACAATTTGAGATTTGCCAGTGTGGATATTGAATCTCGAAACAGTTCCTTCCATGGAATCGGAGAAGAGAAAGTGAGAGTCGTCGTGAGACGTGATGCGACTGAGGCCGTTGGCCTGTCTCGCCAGTGGCAATTCGGCGATGATTGTCGTGTGGGCCGGTTGGACAATAGAGCCATATGTCGATAGGATGAACTTGCGTAGGTCAACCTCCCAGATGGCATTGGTGGATGCGGCGCCGGTTAGGTTGGAAGCAACGACGTAGAAGAGGTCCTTTTTCATCTCGACGATGCCAAGTAATCCGGTGTAGTGAGGAACCTCGGCGACGACGACGGGGGCATATTTACGATCCGACGAGATGAGATGCAGCTTTGGGCTCGCTACAGATGTGACAAGAATATCGCCATTGCGGCGCAAAGCGAGGTTTTCAAAGTCTGTGACCTCGGGGACGAGATCAACCAACGATACGGGGGACAGAGTCGATTGAAGGCATTGGGTACTGGGTCGCGCCAAGACTGATGTTGTCGCGAAGATAAGGACTGCTTTGAGCGGATGCATGCTTAACAGTTTGAGTTGGTAAAACGAGATATAAGAGGATGTGCGTTGCATCAATGGTCTGATTCGTTAACAGGAGAACGAATGCAATATATAGATACCAGGGCCGGAGTTAACAAAACAAATCACCAGGAGTTAGCGTAATCAGGCGATAGATCTCCACCTATAAATAGAATCTTGCTAGTAGCGGGTGGAGCCCTTAAAACCGATATAGTTGTAATTAAAATCCTCTAACAAGAAGAAGGGCTCTCATTTTCTACTTGTATGCATGGCCCATAGCCTGATGTCTTTAACCTTCTATAAGTACAGAATGGTTCTATAAATGCTTATTATATAACGTTAGCCGTTATGCCAGTCCAAGGTTAGAATTGTTCCAGATTTACGCTCGACGATGTAAAGAGTCTTTTTATCCTTTCCTCTCCGGTCAAGTTCGTCGTGCCTAAACTGAAAGCCTTTATCATGGTGGCTGCTCGCGGTGTGCCATCCTCGTAGTGAACAAACATAGTATCTAGGTAGTGTATACTGAGCAACAAAAAGGTCAGCCTCCCCTTTCATCAGCAGACCGTCTAGTCCGCCGACGCCACGGTAACTCGAAAACCGGCCTGTTCGCTGCAGTGGTGCGAGCCAAACGACATTGCCCCTTGTTATAGCAGCAAGAAGGTTCTTTTCATTCTTAGCAGAAAATAGGCCATTAGGTGGAGGGAAGTTGCGGAGTAGCACCTTTACCGCCACTTTCATGGCGATGTCAGAGCTAATACGGTATACGCACCCCGCCGGGTCTTGTAAACCGCTCATGCCCTGATCTGTAAAGATAATACTGCCATCGCGGGCGACAATAAGGCCGTTCGGGCCCTTGAGCCGCTCGCCGTTGCATCGATCCATAACAGTGGTCAAGGTCTTCGTTTGTAGGTCTAGCGCAAGGATACCTTGCTTTAAGTCGGCGATGAGGAGTTGCCGTCGTTGCTCATGCCAAGCCAAGCTGTTGGGCTCGCCATAAAATTTAAACATCGGATTAACGCCCCAAGCGGTGTAATCTCTGGTGTCGTAGCCTACGGTATGGGCCTCGCTAGAAGCATAGCTGTTACTTCCTGATAGATTCAAGAAGAGCGTAAACGAAGGAATTAACAAAGCCCAAGTTAAAGCTTAGACCTCTCTTTATTCCTCTTCTAATATAGTTATTGGCAATCCAGCTACTAACAAGGCTTCTGGCAGCGCTTTTCTCGAGTATTGCGTTTATCGTTCCTGTGCTATGTATTCAGGTCCTTCTATTTATCAGGCTGTCGTCGCTGTGTATGTACCTACAATTTTCAGGGTCTTGGGCTACCACTCTGCACCGGCGAATCTCATGGTAGCTCCCATATACGCCGTCGGCTATGTCACATTACTTGGGACAGCCGCCCTGTCTGACAAGTTTCGGGTTAGAGGTATCCCAATCTGCTTTGGCGACTTAATAGCTAGCACTTGTTATATCTGTCTGGGTCTTTTAAAAGATGGCATAGCACAATATGTGACATGTTTTCTCGCAGTCATGGTAAGTCTATTCATTTAACAGTCGAGGTTTTATTCAAGTCGCTAATTGGCCCGTTCTATCACAGGGAACGCACATCATCGTCCTTACTTGGATCACTCCTGCTTTTGCTGGCAATACTAAGGCAGGTGTAGGCGTTAGTACTTTCATTACTGTTACTCACGCCGTCGATATTGCCGCGTTTGACATCTATCCCAAACCCGACGCGCCATATTATCTGAGGCGTAACGCAATATCAAGTTCATTCGTTTTCCTGACAGGTTTGAGTGCTTTCAGCATGAGTGCGATGCTTTACAGGGAGAACCGCCAACGCGATAGACGTTTCGCTAGACCTGAAAAGGGCGTACCCATCGACATGGGAGGTGATCCTGACAAAGCCTAGGATTATCACTATGAGATTTAAGAAGCTGCAGTTATTGAAAATCTAAATCTCTGAAGGGCTTGGACTATGCATGAGTACTGGCCATTAAGCAAATGGAATAATCTTTCCATTTCTATACCAATAATATATTAAGCTTACTTTTATATAAAATCTGGTAGCACCTTAAACAAGAGATCTAGCTATCCCAATTAAATTTATAGAAATATTAATAATACAGGTCTCTACACAGACCGAAAAGCAATAGTATCTTAAATTTAATACGGTTGCCAGCCACAACTCTATCTCTTAAAGGCAAGATAATAAGATAAGCAAGGTAAACAACAGTGATTTAGCAGTGATACAACCGAGATATTAAGTTTACGATTCGTTAAGTTGCGCCGCGGCGGTGGCGCTTAAATCCTAAAAGGTCGAATTTGTAGAAGTCATAAGTAGAGTTATGTATTGGCGCCACAATATGCAATCAGACAGGGATTTCAGTGATCGTTATCTTAATCCTTCCACAACGATAATAATTCCTTTACCCCATTTTGTTCATTATAAAGCGAGACGTCAGGCCATTCGCAAACCCGTTCGAGTCTATCTCGATCCTGTATCGAAGCACTTTACAATCATTGGTTTCATAAGCCTGAAGTACTCCTCTGGTTCTCGAGTCCCAACAAGCATTGCCTTCCCATTTGAAAGGTTAGTGTGGCTTGCAACGAGAATAGCTATAGGGTATGTAATCGTAGTGATGTGTTCGGGCTAAGTGAAGAATAATAATAGTAGTCAAGCACTTTGGATAATTCATGTTCTAGGATTTTAGGAGGAAAATAGAATCTACGAAAGTAGAGTTTTAGCTTATATTTACGTAGGTACTCAGCCAATTTGATTAGAATACGGAGTTTAGGTATTACTTTCTGACATTATTCTTTTCGACAATTCACATTCAATTTGTCCAACCTCCCAGCCTACGTCTCGGAAACGAGCACACCGCTCAGCCTTAGCTTTCGCTGTTGTAGCTCTCCTACTAATATTATATACTTTAATATTCTCCCTCCTGTACCCTTTGTCGTCTTGCGATAGATTCCCAGCAAGCAGTGCAAACCTCCCGATTCTCATGGAAGCCTCAATGGCATGCATTTTCTGGCCTTCATCTTCGCCAATTCTGGAAACTCTATATGCAGGCCACTCGATAAGGCCATTCGGGTGAACTTTAACCAGAGTCCCGAGCGTTTGCAAACCTTTATCAGCGGAGACTTCAAACACGGCATATTGATGCCTCAAAGCTACGGTGAGCAACCGGCCACGAACTTCACCCATATTCACGTCCTTCCTCTTTCAAACTATGCAAAGTCCGTCTAGCACCTCTTGAAACCTGATTTTCGCGGTCTCCAATCAAAAGTACCTTCCAAAAGTGTTCTACCTCAGCTCTGGGTAGTCTAGGGCGTCTATTCGCAAAGATCTACAAGCTGAACAAGTAAGCTTAGCGGAAGAATATATGGCATCATTCGGGAAGGTGCTAGCATTAAGACTCGCAGAAAAGATAAGACGGAGATGAATACTATATTTGAAAGGTCAAGCATGCCGATTAGATGCAACAGGTAAGGGCATAAGCGACTTGAGAGGTGCATTCACGAAACTTGGTGACAGAGTGTCTAGAGAGGTGCATGCTGTCCAGGTTGATAGGTGCGTTATCGCAGGGCTCCTATTGCGTGAGGGCTACAAAAGTTCTATATTATTTCCAGTTTCAGAATATTGGGCCATTGTGATTAATGGCGCATGACCGAGTAATAACAGCGAACCCCGCCCAGAGTAGTAGTGCAGATGCGTTTAAATGCTTGGCAGTTTCTCGGGCTAAATAACTCCGATTAGTCCATACAATACTGACATGATGATCCTTCGGTATTAGTCCTAGACCTTCAAGAAAATAAGCCGATCAGAGACACGCTATAGACCAGCTCTTTAATGACATTAACTCGCTTGATAATTGCATTCATCTTGAACCTCTTTTTCATCCATTGTTTACCTCGCGTGTTATTTATCCGTCGTATCCACAGTTCTATTAACGATAGAGTTATCGACTTTCCTCATCGGGATACTGACCCGTGCTGCCAGGGTCTTGTATGCCGATCACTCTCACGGGAGGATGATAAGGTTGGCGCTTCTTCTAAATGCCGAAATAGACTACGGAGCAAGAATGCTTAGTACCAGAAAGGCAGGTCCGCCTATTCGCAGAACTCCGAAGATACAGCCAAGCAAGCTTATCGCGGGATAGTAACCAGAGAGGTAGGTGAGAAAGCACAATAGTATTGATAACTATATTGAGTTTCGAATATAAAAGGATGACAATAGACTGTCCAAATAATCTATCATCAACCACTCTTCACTCTTCAACTCTCTCCTCTTGGACATCTATATCTTCACCATGGTCAAGTTCGCTTCCGTCGTTGCACTTGTTGCTCCCCTGGCCGCTGCCGCGCCTCAGAACACCCCCAACATTGTTGGCGGAACTACTGCTGGCTCTGGCGACTTTCCCTTCATCGTGAGCATCAGCCGCAACGGTGGCCCATGGTGTGGAGGTACTCTCCTCAACGCCAACACCGTCTTGACTGCTGCCCACTGCGTTTCCGGATACGCCCAGAGCGGTTTCCAGATCCGTGCTGGTAGTCTGGTAAGTCATCTACTTCTTACGGGTTAAGAAAGGCCTCGCTAACTTCTTTCCTAGTCTCGCACTTCTGGTGGTCGTACCTCTACCCTTTCGTCCGTCCGAGTCCACCCTAGCTACAGCGGAAACAACAACGATCTTGCTATCCTGAAGCTTACCACTTCCATCCCATCTGGTGGAGCTATTGGCTATGCTACTCTGGCTGCTTCTGGATCCGACCCTGCCGCTGGATCTACTGCCACTGTTGCTGGCTGGTAAGTGTTTCTCTGACATCTAATACATCATGTACTAACTCTTATCAAGGGGTGCTACCTCCGAGGGCGGAACCTCTACTCCCGTCAACCTTCTGAAGGTTTCTGTCCCTATTGTGTCTCGTGCTACCTGCCGACAGCAGTACGGTACCTCCGCCATCACCGAGCAGATGTTCTGTGCTGGTGTTGCTTCCGGCGGCAAGGACTCTTGCCAGGGTGACAGCGGTGGTCCCATCGTCGACAGCTCCAACACTGTCATTGGTGCTGTCTCTTGGGGCAACGGATGTGCCCGTCCCAACCAGTCCGGTGTCTACGCCCGCGTTGGTGCTCTCCGCTCTTTCATTGACAGCAACGCTTAAGTCTGCTGTTAAAAGCGCTGAGATACGCCCTCGATATTCTCTGGCTTGAGCTTTGTATGCGAAAGCTGTTTCAGGAATGGGGTCCATGAGTTAAGAAGATATGGGTTAGTTTCAATTGGATGTTAGTCCTGGTTGCTCGACAGACAGGAATCTAGATAGCCTAAATGAAACACAAAATTTGAAGGGAACCATTCTTTGATAAAGATAGTATTTCGCCTCTGGGACATTTCTAACAGTATATACAGCAGATCAAGACTGCTTGATACTCGCTGATCTACTGCCTTTTATGCCATTTCACGATCCATGTAGAGATTTGTCTAGAACAACGGATTGATATAAATTTTTAACGTGTGGAAGACTATTCAAGCTAGCATAACATATTAGTATTAAATATTTGAAGATAAAAGACCACTTACATGAGTAGAAGTGGAGATGAGAAAGATCACTAGACATATAGCAAAGAGTTTGGGTCGAACCCTTAAGTGGCATGCGCAAACCAAAAACAAACAGAGCATAAGCTTTTGTGCATATAAGTGTAAGTAACCTTTTTCTTTTTCCTTCAACCTTCAACTTTATCAGCCTCAGGTTTTCCAAATGTCTCAATAATATCAACAATAGAAATAAATAGCGAATAATTGTAACTATAACAACCAATTTCCCTAACAAATAATACTTGATAAGGAATGTTCAAGTACACATTTATAATTCCTCAGAAGGAACATCCTTAACAATAACCCCCTTGACTTCCTTCAGCTTCTCAATAGCCTCCAAAGTCATAGGTCTATCGAAGGCATGTCAGCTCTGGCTTTGGTAAATAGTCATTTCGTGCTTACGGAGGATAAGAAGTAGGAGGAATTGTCCGTGTCTGCCTCCAGAAGTCGACACCGGTGTCCTTTTTGACAATACTAAAACAGTTAGTAAGCTTGACGATCTATTATTAATATTGTATCGCTTACTCAAGGACGGTTTCATTCTTCTGCTGATAGTCTTCCAACTTCTCAAAGTCGTAAATAATGGCCTGTGATATTTTCGATAAGCGAATGCTTTTCGTTTAGCAATTATCTAATTTACCTTTCGGTCCGCCATAGCTGCTAAAACTGCTGGGGCGTTCAAAAGCGCAGCACAAGCAGCAAGAGTGATTGGCACAACGTGATATATTGACAAATGCATCAGTATTGATAAGCTCTAGGTACTCAGAAACTTCGGGAAACAAGGCGTGGTATATAAGCCTGTTAAATAACCTTAAAGCCTTTAACTATCCTCGGAGCTTCTCGAATTGGGAAGGTGATGATGCGTTTATGACAGGGATCATACGTAGTCCACAAACAAAAGATCCTAATTCACTTAAGCTTGGCTGCGGGGTTAGCCTATTAACGATAAGCATATGCCACCCTCTTGACAGATAAGCCACGCAGTAGTTATGCTTGGCTTTAGTGGAAGGTGTGAGATACTAATGGTTGCTGGTGATTGAGGTGATAGGTGGGAGTGACTTGACCAATAGTTTTTAATAAGTCCACTTCTACAGTCATAAGTAGATTAACTCTGTGTTAATCTTCCAACAATACCATATTTGTCCACCTGCCTGTTTGAACCATGGAGCCCTAAATGCGGTTGGGTTAGATATTCAACTCAGTGTAGGGCTCTAGCTCTTTTTCCGTCCACTCCCAAAGCTTCAAAGTCAGGTCTTTGTCTTTTCCCTCTGGTATACATCGCCCACCAAGCCCCAAAGGCTCGTAATACTCCCCCGATTCTATCTGTTTTGCCACTGCTGCCCAGACATGATGCTTGGCAACAACTTCAACCGGACGAGATAGTAAATAGCCAAGGACCCAGTCAAAGACATTGCCTCCTGTTAAGTTGAGGGTCAGATTGGTTCGACATGCTCCTGGATGTATTGCGACTGCCATCAATTGAGGATATCGCTCTGCCAATGCGCGTATAAACAGAATGTTTGCCAGCTTGCTTTGCGCATAGCGCTTTAGTGTTACTATACTGCTTCCATCCGTCTTGAGTGTGTCAAAGTCTATTCCTCCGGCTGGGCAATTGTGATGGCTGCACGAGCTAGTCACAATGACTCGAACATCTCTTTTGAGCTCTGCTGTTCGGATGAGTATGGGTAGTAGGAGCTTGGTGAGGAGAGCATGCCCCAGGTGATTGATACCGAATTGGAACTCGTAACCGTCATTTGTTAACTGGGCTGGCAACCCCATCACTCCAGCATGGAGGAAAAGAAGATCGATGTGCTCAACCTGAGAGGCTAGAGTCACGACGGCTTTTCTAACTGACGGGAGTGATGCAAGGTCCAGCTGCACCGTCCGGATTCGAACATCTGGCGCTTGTTGTTCGAGCGCGGCCATGCTGTTTTTGGCGGCATTCAGGTCTTTTACAGCCAGCCATATTTCGGCTGGAGACAACAAGACCAAGTAGGACAAGACTTGCTTTCCAATATCACCATCAGCTCCAGTGATAAGAATGGTTTTGCCGTTGAGCGATTGAGTGTCTTTATTTATGACAAAGGCTGTAGAATTAGACCCTGTGATATTCCCAAGAATTGCCATTGAGGGATTGTTATGGGAATGATTGGGCTGAAAATGATTAGTAGCTGACATCTATGACCTCCAGGATCCCAACGGCTTGCATTTTATATAATATTACAGTCAAAGGATTTGCTTACATGGAAGCTAATGAATCTCTGACAGACACGTATGCGTGATAGCCTGGTCTTGTAGGCTGACACGTTTCGCAACACTCACCAGCGGTCCACATTTCTGGACTGTGCACAACGCATGGATGATTGTCCAACTTAGAGTCGATTCCAAGATTAAATAGTACAACGGCTGCTCCACATGAAACGATCCTCTGACACTTGGTATTGGTATTTATTTATAAGTTAAAGTTCGAAGGAAAGTTCTTTTCTACTTTTATAAAATGGTCTGATACAAAGAAATAGGACAAGTTACCTAATACCTTTTCTATTCTCTATCATTCTAAGAAAGCTTAAACTACTAACAAATGAAAGTCAAATATTTCCCATAATCTTCAACTGCATCGCATCCCGCATTACCTCTACTGGCGCCTGCTGTCCTGTCCATAACTCGAACTGTGCATATGCCTGTTCTTCCAAAACGTCCACTCCCCTATACACTTTCCATTCTGGGTACCTAGCAGCAACCTTCATCATGCCTGTCACTTGAGGCCTATATGCCATTTCGACCAAAACCCCGTCTCCCGCCTTGGAGAATAACCCACTGGGGATTTTATCTTCTCCCAAATCGTCAGCCGGCACACAGGCAACAACGAGTCGAATATCGGTATCCTTTAGCGCATCCGCCTCCTCCAGTGTTGAGAGCGCACGAGATCTCAAGTCGGTAAACCTTGAGGCTAGCTCTTGAGCTTTGGACAGGGTTCTATTGACAACGATTAAATCCTGGAAGCCAAGAGCCTGGATAGCATAACAGGCTGCTCTGGCTGCGCCTCCCGCTCCAAGAACCACGGCCGAGGATCCGGTAAAATCGCGACGTCCAGACTTCATGATACAACTTTTGATGCCAATCCAATCAGTGTTATCCCCTTGGAGTGTCCTGCGTCCATTTAACCCATGGACAACGACTGTATTTATTGCCCCAATGCTCTCTCCTCGCGGCGAGATTGAATCCAAGAGTTTGCCAATTTGTAGTTTGTGTGGAAAGGTAACTGAAGCCCCGCCAAAGTCTGAACGGCGGATGATTTGCTCGACAGTCTCGTCAACGTTTTCGCTCTCGTGGATTTGGTAATGGTGTTGTAGATTGAGTGCCTTGAACCCCGCGTTATGAAGGGCTGGAGATAATGAGTGTGCAATATTGTGGCCAAAAATAAAAAACTGCTTCTTTGCAGCTGGTCCAGCTTGCCTTGGCAACATATCTGGTGCAAAAGTTGGGGTTATTGTTGTAGTGCTTTCGGAGGCACTGACCCCGTCGTTCGAGGCGAATTTATTATCGGCAACCATCTTGTGATGACTTGTGACGTATCGGGGGCGCATTGAAGGGAAAGGTGGTTTCAGTAGCTAGAAATATTCCTAAGCTTTTAGCTGGGCGGAAGAAGATTGGTTGCCGTGCAATCAAGGAATGAAGAATCGATGTGGCAAAGAACTTTACCGGCTCGGATCGGCAGCCGGCACTTTTCACAAAGGCTGGCTATCATACTAAGTTCATCCTCATATCTTACAAAGATGTTCCTCGTGCTGGAAGATACTCAAGTATTTCTAGATCTGGTCAAGTAAGGGTCGTGGAGACGTTAGGGTTAATTCGTTTATCATTATATCCATGCTACTTTGAAGTTGATACTGTAGCTCTGGTGTATGACGTGCTTGCGATGGACTTAAAGTGACTTCCCATTACGCCGATTATTTGCTTGAAATACCTCCTCCCTCATGATATATGCTGGTGCACGGCGATTTGTAAATAACTCGAATTGCATCATTCCCTGTTCCGGGAGAACCTGGAGGCCGTCTACAGGAATCCACCCCTTTTCGCCTAAACCGTTAATTTGCTTCAAGAGCGGCGTCTCGAGTGGTGTGTATGAGAGCTGTAGGCATAAATAAGCATGAGAATGATTTGGATCTGGTCTGGGAACTTGCCTCGATAACGACGCCACCAGTCGGACTTGATAGCCAGCTGACGGGAACACTTGTATCCACGGAGCATGTTCCATCCATATCCTTGGTGGGGATACATGAAACAATAATTGTTGGAGGATTAACATCGTCTGGCAACGGACTGTCTTTGGAGTCGATGATCCTGAAGACCGGATCTAATATAGGATCTGGGGTTTCAATGTCCTTTAGCATGCCTCGAGATAACATCTCATGTTGACTGTTTGCATCACCCTTATGACATTCAAATTGCTTAATGAGCTCTTCTGCTCTTGACCTAGTACGATTCTGTATGAGAATGGTCTTAACGCCCAGACGAATGAGTGCATAAGCGGCCGCTCGAGCCATTCCTCCTGCGCCAAGTATAAGACCTGTTGTCCGTCGCCTGACAGCGTTAATAGGAGATAAGTTGCGTTGAACACAAGTATGGATGCCGATCCAGTCAGTGTTATCGCCAAACAGAGCCACTGTTGGTCCCGCTATGTTTCTATGGAGTAAAGACTCTATGCTTGGTGTTTTGAGACATAGCAATGTGTTGACAGCCCCAATAGCTTTGGCCTCGTCACTCAAGAAATCCAGCTTGGGGATAATAGCTGTCTTGAACGGAGCAGTAATACTGGCGCCTCCAAAATTGGGGTCCTTGGTCATATTGTAGAGCTCATCCAGTGACTCCTGGAGGAAGATGTTGTATCGGTGCGGCATACCCAAGAGCTCAAATGCAGCGTTATGCATGGCTGGAGACAGACTTTGCGAAGTGTTGTTTCCGTAGATGCCAAAGTACTGGCCATCGAGCAGAAAAGAAGCAAAAACCGCCTTCTGGGCCTCTTGAACCGTGAGCAAAGATCTTGATGTGCACTCCGGTACCAACTTGCGAACCAGTGGATGAGTGACCGGGGTGAGGATCGAGTTCAAATAACAGGAAACACGGGCGTGTTTACCCGTATTGAATGCTATGATAGGTATAGAAAGGTTCCGTGAAGACTTGACCCGATGGACAAAGTATTGCGCGGCAAAGTTGTCTTCCAAGCACAGTGCTTCCTGGTTGATACGGAGGATATCGCAGCCTAAATTCTGGGCTAGCTGGACCATGGACCATAGCTTTGGTGTGTCCCAGCCGTCCTCCGCAGGGTTGGAAACAACGTAATGTGCTATGATCTTTGTTTGGCCTTTGGATGCAATAAGCCTTTGGATTTTGGCGGTATCAGACCTAAGATCTACACAGAGGTAATCTGTTGCAAGCCTTAGTCCATGATGCAGAAGCCCGAAGTACTCGTCCTGGTCGATCGCCTCTTGGTCCTCCCCGGAAGTATCGATATTGTATAATATTGGGAGGCGGATGTTTCTTCGGATACTAAACACTTGTCTGCTGATTTGATCAACTTTAGTATCCTCAATCCCTTGCTCGTCACTACTTGGACTTGACATAGGTATGGTCAATTCAATGGCATCGGCTTCCATATCCACCCCCTGGAACTGAGAGACGAGGGCGAAGAGTGTCGAAAGTGGTACGGATAAGGCATATGTGAAGTTTCTCGACTCCAAGGGCAGTGACGAAAGACTATGCTGGACTTTGTATTTGTCGTAGCAGTCGTCTCGTCCCGTTACGCCGTGTATGAACTGGAGGAAGTCTTCCTCGACATTCTTGAGTGTAAGTGCCCAGGGTGACAAATCACCGCGCAATGAAGTAAACTCTGGCTTGCGTAATAATGTGTCGGAAACATTATAGAATTCGAAACGGGACAAGCTTCTATATGCCGGGGCTGCTCGACGAGTAAGGTTTCTAATAGTATCGACGTCGAACACGCCTAGATGCTTTTGGATTTCTTCAGGCTCCCGTAAGATGTAGATAATCAGATGGTCTTTTGCATACTCGACGAGCCACTCCTTTCCCTTGCCTTCGACAGCTCCAGGGCCACATACAATCACCGCACCTTTCGGATTGTCGAAAAGCATAGATTTCATCAGCCGTAGCTCCTCTTGACGATATTGTGTGATTCCATGAGCAGACTTGTAGGCAGCTCGTGAGAGACCTGTGACTTTGTAAAAGTGTTGATCTGCATCAAGTACTCGGAAGCCCAGGGTACTTGAGGCTAGGACTGCCAATGTCGACATGCCACTTCCGCGCATGCCAATGAGGACGATGGATGCATCTCGTGCATAGTTGCTTGTGCGTTGTGGTGAATCTGGACTGTGTGTTCTGGTAGAAGTTGTACTCGAGAACCTTGAAATGATCTTTGGTGTGACGCTTGGAGTAGGTGGGGTAGGGGGACGAGTCTTGTTCTGAGGGTTTAGAGGCAACCCCTGACTATGATGCGTGAACATCTTATGAGAAAAGGCGGTGTTTCTTAGTAGATACTAGTAATATGAGAAAGAGAAACCAAGATATTGGTATCACCTATACCGATGGCATTTGCAATCAAATTGTAATCCGAGAATAATCTTTAGCGTCGCAATATCTGCCCAGGGTAGAACTAGGTAACGCTAGTTCCCACCAATGGGCATGAGGCGGCAAAAGTCTTTGCCGTCAAAACGGGACTTGTGGGCATGCACCTCGCGTTTATCTACCTGAAGCGGTAAAGACAGGGGTCTAGCGCTGAGCTCGGTGATGCACATTCTCTTGTTTGTGGAACGTTGAGGTTTTGGCCAGCATGAACAGTCAAACGGGGAGAAAATGTCTGAGAAATGTCAGCCTGTCCAGATACAACACGCAGAGTTTGGTTTATATGACGCAAAATGTCGACGAGCTCTCGCTATAACCCAGCCAAAAAGAGGCAAGGCAGGCTAACTCTAAGAGGTCCAAAACGAGCAAGAACAGAGGCAGATGAATCAGATGGAGCCTCGAGGAGAAATCGACATCGTATTACCCGCGCCTGCAATGAGTGTCGGAGGCGAAAAGACCGCTGTGGTGGTCAACGTCCATCATGCAAGTCTTGTGTCGATAACAGTCGAGTTTGTAGCTATGGGCCGTCTAAGAAACGCGGACTACGCCCTGGCTACGTGAGAGCCATTGAAGTTCTGCTGGGGCTTGTGTTTACCACGGTAGAGGGCAGTGAGTCTTATGTGTACGGCCTCCTCCAAGGGCAGATTCAACAGACACCTATGCAACCTCAAGGGTCTGAGGTAAAGGAGTCTGATATCTCTGCCGAATTCTTACTGGAGGTTTGGCGAAAAGGATCTGTGGCTAATGAGGTTGGCAAGCTTCTGTCCCCAGAAGGAGTTGAGGATGAGGACGATGGAACTGACTCAACACAACACTTTGATACAAAGGTCTCTGAGGCTCTTGCACTGTTCATCAGTACAAGAGGTGGTGAGGCAGGAGCACCACTTACACCGATGAACACCGATACACTACAGGATGTCATGGCTTTTGATACACTCAACTCGCCTGTCGCTGCCCCTCCGACCTCTAGCTTTGCCGAAGCCTTACCTGAAATCTCCATCAGCCACCCACCAGAACCAACCACGTCACACAGTATCTCCGAACTGCCTAAGAATTGGCCATTCCTCCTGGAACTCTATTTTGAAACCACACATAGTTGGTTCCCCATATCACAAAAGCACGAGCTTCTACGTGCAGCCTACAAACTGGTTAATAGTACGTCGACAACTTCTATCGATCTACCCTCTACGGGCGACATAGCCTTCCTTCAAGCTGTTCTATTAATTGCTTCACACCAATCGGCCTTCATATCAGACTCGTTCAAGTCTGCTCGTAACGGGACCCACGACGGAACTTTTAATATCAGATCATCGCAAGATTTGGATCAAACGTCTGTCTTTGCCGACCCATCTATGTATGAGCTGGGCCACGTTCGGGCTTTTCTTCTGCTAGCGTTATTTGACATGGACCAAAAGCTCTGGTCTAAAGCCTGGGTTAATATTGGCCGTGCCGTCTACACAGCAACATCCACTGGCCTTGTTAACAAGAACTCTATAGCAGCAAGTTCAAATTACGAAGACAATGTCAAGCGGACACTCTTAGGCTGTATGGTTCTGGAAACTATTATCTCAGCACAGCTCAACACCCTGCCCTTTTTCCAATCGTCAGATATACTGTCCGCAGGTCTTCTAGTAATAGATGGAATGGAAGAATGGGAACCTTGGCAGCCCAAGATTGTTATCTCGACAGGAACCGCACAGATCCTAGGCCTCAACTCACATAGGCCTGGACATGTCATAAGCACTTTCAACAGACTACTCCTGGTTATAGCGTCACTGAATGAGTTGATCTGCCAAAATCGCAATCCTCCTCCTGAAGAAGCGTTGCTGGAAATTATACAAGGATGTGAACAAAACCTCGAGGGCCTGAGTGACACAACTACTGCGGACCCTTCCCCTCAAACCCTTTCTCTTTGGATGGCTTCCATTGCCACACTCGAAACTGCAGCGGCTGCACTTTTGGCGTCAAATGGCACAAGTCATGAGCGTCCAGGAAGTTACTTGGTTGGCCTTACAATGTTGGTCGGTCTTGTTGAAAAAAGAGTCCTGTCGATAGGCCGTCATTCCATTCCACCAGTAGCCGAGGCCTGTTTGATGATATTGCAGCAGGCTTTAGACCACCAACCGCTACTCTATGTCGGAACCGATGTCGAACCTGACTTCAACCTGCTCAAGAAGGCAATTGGCGGATATGTAGCCTTACTCCATGAACCATTAGACGGAGAATTGCAACTGGATGCCACATACAATCCCCAACCAAACCTAGTTAATACGGGACGCAATTCGCTACAATCATCACAGCCTATAGCAGCCGATACACTCATACCGCCAATAATAAGTATACCATCTGATACATTATCGACAAACCTCAACCTTGATACACTGTTGGGGGCGATGGACTCGACAATGTCCCCAAACCATCCAAGTCAAACCTCACAGACTCCCGGATTAACAAAAGGTGTGGCTTCTGAACCACTGGGCGCAGCTTTGGGAGACGACATGGGAGACGATGGGCTTTTTGATAGCCTCGCTTCGCTTGACTCCACGGAGTGGTCAGTGATCTCGTAACAATGGGTCCCCATTCCATCCTAATCTCTGCACAGGTTGGCAAATCCGCCAGAATTTATGCAACACCTTGGATTTCTCGAGAAGCCACCATATGACTTTGAAAGCATCTTCGATATTGGGATCTAAAAGCGAGAGATGGCTGTTTTATAAGTTCATCTTACCTATACGCAAATGGATGGTTTTAGACACTGTTATTCCTCATGGATTATAAAGACCCTTGCTTGAAAACCTCAGTCCTCCATCTGACATAAAGCATAAACAATATTAGAATAATTGAAAAAAATGTGGTTCCAGAAATTCAGGCTATTGAGCAATGTCTCATTTAAAACCTTTTACATCGTGCTATAAATCTTCCGCCCTGTGGTTATTATTACCTCGGCAATTCCTCCGGAATAAGACTTAACCGCTAGCTTATTAACACAGCAAGTATGACGAATATTCCCCCAACTCATATTAATCCGCACTGGAGACTGTTAGGATATTTCTATTCGTTTTATTCAGTTCGTGTTTGAAGAAAATGTCTGTATTTCGCCCCGCAATACTTTCCGTCTCCCTTGGCCGAGCATGGTTGCATAACTTTGCAGACAAGGCCCAGCAAGCTTCAGCCCAAGGCTTTGAAGGCATTGAGGTCTTTTATGAAGATCTAGAGTATGAAGCAAAAAGGCTTCATGAAGTGGAAACTCCTAGTAGTGACCAAGTCTTGTCGGCGGCGTCTCATGTTCGTCAGGTGCTAGATGATCTCAACTTAACAGTTATTGGTCTTCAACCCTTCTTATTTTACGAGGGTCTGAAGGATCGAGGCCAGCACAACCGACTCATTGACAAGATAAAGCTGTGGTTCAAGCTTGCCAAGTCCCTAGGGACAGATACTATCCAGATTCCAGCAAACTTCCTTCCAGCTGATCAATTGACTGGGGACATGGATGTTATTGTGAGCGACTTGGTCGAGCTAGCCGATTTGGGCATTCAAGAGAACCCACCCATTCGCTTCGCATATGAGGCACTATGCTGGAGCACTCACATCGACACCTGGGAGAAGTCGTGGAAGGTGGCAAAGAAAGTCGACAGACCCAACTTCGGTCTTTGCCTCGACACGTTCAATATCGCTGGACGCGTGTGGGGTGACCCAGCATCTCCAACGGGCAAGACACCCAACGCAGACCAGGATCTGAAGGAATCTCTCCAACGACTAGTCCAGGACGTCGCATTGGATAAGGTATTCTACATCCAGGTCGTTGATGCTGAGAGGATGGAATCACCATTGGTTAAAGGCCACCCCTTCCATGTGGATGGAAACCCTGCCAGGATGAACTGGTCGAGGAATGCCAGAGCATTTATGTATGAAACAGATCGAGGGGCTTACCTGCCTGTTGAAGAGATTGCCAGGGTCCTGATTGAGGATTTGGGGTACAAGGGATACGTGTCGATGGAGCTCTTCTCAAGGACGATGAGTGAAGAAGGAAAAGATGTACCGCGACAGCATGCTGAGAGGGGCATTGTGGCCTGGAAGAAGTTTGCTGAGAGACTCAAATTGAACTAATCTACAGATGGGGAATACAAGTGGATACTCAACGGCCAATTTGCTTGTAGGGACAACTGTTCATTTAAGTTAAGACACAGTAGCCTCAACCAGTACAAAGGTGGCTTTCTAACTGCCAAAGTGAGACATTGAAATCAAAGGCATTAATTACTATCAACCGCAGTCTAGAAATTAATTCCAGGGCTCTTTTCTGCTGAATCCATCAGAACCCTCCAAGCACCCTCTTTGTCAAGTCTCTTCACTCTTTCAGGCCCAGCCCAGAGCTTCCACTGTTGCTCAATTTGATACCCGATAATGTGCGTTCCTTCAACCGTTGGCCATCCCTTCTGCTCAGCAAGCTTAATCATCCTGGTCCGTCGCGGCTTGAAACACATATCAAGCACTATGCCTTGATCGGATCGAGAAAGGAACTCTTCCAGAGATGCTCTCACAGCAAGTTCTTCTGAACTTTGTGGTTCAAAGTCGGGCACGGTACCGACAATGTAGTACGGCGTCTCGAGGTTGTGGGCTTCACCCTCCTTGACATGAACAATTTTGGGGACTGGAGAAAGCTTCTGTGAGTCTCGCACAAGATCGGCTACTTCTTGCTCGTCACGGTTCAGTACATAAATGACTGATGACTTGAAATGAGAACTCAGTGCGTAGACAGCAGCTCGACTAGCCCCTCCTGCGCCCACAATCAAGGCTGGCTTGTTCAGAACGGGCTGGCCAGCCTGGTCGCCCTTCTCAAGTAGACAACCCTTGATGCCGATCCAATCGGTATTAGTCCCACGCAGTTTCTCTGGGTTCTCCCAATCGCGATAGACATTATTGCATGCACCAATAGTCTGAGTAAGCTCGTCCAGTGCATCAAGACGAGGGAGGATCGCGTTTTTGTAAGGCATGGTAACGACCAGGCCAACTGTGGTGTCCTCTCTGGCAAGCTTGACAAGATCATCAAGAGAGGTGCATTCCGTAGCGTAGAAAGCCCATGGTAGGCCTAGAGACTGGGCAATGTGATTGTGCATGGGCGGGGCAATTGAGTGGCCAACCCCAATACCCACGAGGTGCAGGGTGCGAGTTGGTTGATTCTGAGAGGCCATTTGGAGAAACTGATAGTGATTTCGACTTATCGGAGCAATATAGATTGGTCGAATGGACACTGATTATGAGGACTTTATAAAATTATGTGTATATATTATGTCTACCTCCGACATTTGGGGACGGGGTATTCTTTTGCCGGCTAGCCTCCACTTTAGTTCCCATACCACCCCATAAAACGACCACATACTGCACGGTAGATAAAGTATATACACAACAGTACTTGGTCCTGTCAGCACCATGATCATGTAATTTTGCCAAGGTGTACTTGGGACTATGGCTTTCTTCTCTAGGTACCGTTTTAAGCCTATTCACCATGGCTATTCCCGACTCGATTCTGCATTCTAATGTTGTGATGTCGAAGGGATATGAAAACATTAATCCCCTGACACAGTAGCTAGTTATTAACAAACAAGGCTTTAAACCGCTCATGAAAGCTATATGACTTCCATTTGGGCATTTTTGGCTTGTTCCAGTTTGTGAAACCCCGCCCTTTATTGCCCCCAACTCCTGAAAATATAACTAGAGCCTTAACTTCGCCTCATATCTGAGCAACCCACACGGCTGGCTATGCCGGGGCTAAGACTAAGCTACTGCACCTGTTGAGGTGTGAGATACTACCGTGTGGAAGGAAAAGCTTAAGCCTTTTACTTGAAGTGACGATGTTTGGAGTCATGAATTGATCTTGATATGCTCTCTTTCTGGATGTTAGAAGTAGTATCGGACTCATAGTAAGAGCATAGTGCTTGACCGTCGTGATATGCCATTTTTTTTACTGTCGATGATATTGACTGTAACATCATTAATCTTTTTGCATCAGGCTGTAGGGTGTGGTGGCTATGCTATTAAAGATGAAATATGCCATAGCAGGCCTCAACTCTACCCCGCTGCTCACTCATTCAATGTTGCATCTACGACAAGCCACCAGAGCCTGATTTGTGTCTCATAAGCAAACCTCACTAGGGATGTGACCTATGAAAACTCCTTTTGTCCGGTTATCTACGTTAAAAGCCCTGGAGAAATACGTAACCGTTATGTCTACTTTACGCAATATTTCCGTAAAAGGTTTAGAAAAGTGAGCGACGGAGGTTTGTGCGAGTTGAACATGCAAAAATAGTAATTTTATAACTAGGTCATCGCCAAGGTTGCCTATCTGGGCAGGACTTGACGCCCAGCTTCTTAGGAGTCTTCTAGGACCAGAAAATCTGAAAAGGGGGAGAAGAGCCTTCGCTAGCGGGTCTATCTATAAAAGCTACTAGGCAGGCCTCTCATGTTCGACTTTAACTTATAGAAGCATCGCGTTGAGCATCCGCTATCCCTGTCACTGTTAAATAAAACCTTCAATATCGCAATGCTCCTTCTCTGTACCATCCTTCTGACATGCCTTCTCCCAACAGTCATCTGGGCTGGGCCAGCGGTTCATGCGCTTGCCCTACGTCAGGATAAACCTCTCCCAAGCTGTGACGATAAGTCCAAAGATTATGAGGGTTCATACAAAGACAATTCAGGTACCTACGTCACCTCAGACCAGGTGTCTCACCCATACAGATTCCCATTGATTCGCAAATGTTGGTGGGACTACTATGTTGTTGAAACCTCCGTTGAGCCCACCCCGTGGAAGAAATCGTCCGGCAACGTCTACTGCACTGGCACAGAGCGCTGCGTCGCAACGAAGCTCACGGGAGCTCAAGTTTGTAAAACAAAGTCTGAGAGCCTCAGTGTCAATGTTGGCTTCGAAATTGAAAAGTTCAAGCTGGGCGCCGAGATCAGTCTTACACAGTCTGAATCCCGCTGTGTGACGGCAGATGACTCTACTGCTTGCCAATGGAGTGATCAGGGCTGCCACACAGTGTGGACTCAGCAGCAGATCCTCAGGCAAAAGGGTTATCGCCGTAAGCGTTGCGACTGGGGGAAGGGTGATGAGACTCAGTGCATGGGCAATTGGGAACAGACGACTCCTTCCGAAAATATTAGTTACGGATGTGGTTCCAAATGTACTGATACTAATGATTGTGGGAGGACTGATGGGAAAGCCTGCCCTAAACTCTGAGACACTTCGCTTTCAGGCACAGTCCAGTGACGAAGGGAAATTTTCACAAGGGGGAGAGAGATGGGCTTGGAAACAGCAATGGAAGACCAATAAGGGACAGTAAAGGGTGTTGACTAAATTGTGTAGTGACTTAATAAAAGATAGAATAGCTCACCACTAATTCGTTCCTCAAATTCAAGTGATTAAGTATTGTAATCGAGGTGGGGTGAAAGGCTCTTAGTTGGGGTTGCGAAGTGCGGCTGAACACAATCTGACACAAACTATCCGAATAGGGAATCCAATCGACATTTTCCATGTCTGTATTATTACAATTATGTGGTAGCACTACATCTACCGCCATATCCAGTAGAATTACTTGAAATGCCTTCTCTTAGAATAGTTCCACCCATAGCTATTACAGATTCTTAAGCTCATAAACTACTTATCTACCTATTCTTTTCTGTAGACTCATAATACACTTTAGTTTCATTCTTGACTTGAATGCCATATGCCCTTGCGGTATCATTATCATCATCGTGTCCCCCCTCATCGGCGCACGTAGTAATGATAGTGCGGTTATAGCCGCTGCGCTCTGCATAGGCATCGAGGTCCACATCGCCAGATGATCCATCCTCAAGATCGGCTAGCTGTCGCTGCGAGCTATTATCGTCGGTTTCTTTCGTCCGAGTAATGTTGTTGAGTCTGATACCCTTGCTGCTGGTCAAGCCGCTGATGGGGTTGGGACCAGTCGAGTTCGATTTAGAGCTGAGGATTGAGCTGAATATACTGGATCGGAAGATAGGTCTTATTATAGGCAAACAGGCTTTTAAAAAGAAAAAGTCAGTATTCGGACACCATTATGCTGTTCAAGTTAGGCTGGGAAGTAACTTGCAAGAAATGATTGCCAGGTTAGCTTCCACGCCCGCCCAAATAATGACCCCTTTGATGTCCCTTGCCATCTCAGTTGTCTTTGGGTCCAGAGTGATTGCCTCGACAAGTACTGTAATCGAAGCACCGCAAACACTATAAGAAGGATCCAGGTCAGTAAATCGCGGATACAAGGCTAAACGAGAAATAGAAGAGAGGCAGCATCAGATAAAGACATACAAGATACCAAACATAAACATGGCAACAACAGCAATCTTTTGGCCCATCCGAAGCTTGAGACTCTTAACCTGAAATACAGGCAGCGATAAAACGGCAATCTCAAGAAAGAGATGAACGAGAGTTGTTCCAAACATAAACTTTGCGGGATCGACGTTGCAGACGGCGTTCTTGATGTTGTGGTTCCAGTACGCCTCGACCGGGACGCAGTGGAAGATGGTCATGAAGGTTCGGATAGTAAGCCAAATGACTGTGCTTCCCTGAAGGATGTAGATACCGAGTCGGATGTTAGATACACTGAATAGACGCCAATAGAAGCCGAGGATAGCCAGTTTGGAAAATCCCAGCGACGTGGCATATAAAAGCTCGGCCATGAAAAGGCCAAACCGAGCGTATTGTTCAACGCTTTCGGCTGGAAGAGACAAGTCCTCTTTTGCATGACCCAGACCCATTTTGAAGGTCCCTATAGAAGATCAAATTAGTTTCTCAACACCTTTCATTTCCCCTGCAGGAGGATTGTAGAGTCGCGAGTGATCCAACACTTACAGTACATTGTAAAGCTGAAGTAGAGAGAAGCCGCAAACTTGATACAACAACAGTCAATAAGGTAAAAAGAAGGGGAAGAGGGAGCTATAGGCCGGATAACTTACCCAAGAAGTTATAGCAAAATAATCATCCCACCACAATGACACATGTGTGATCTTTCGAGACACAAGACGGCAGACCAGAAGAATTGTGGCGAGGGAAAACGTGATGAGCGAAGAGCTCAATACACTAGCGTCCGGCGTGTAACTCATTTCGTAGTGTCTTATCGGCGACTTTTATCGGAGTTGAAGTGGTTGAATACCATAAAAGGTAGGGAAGGAGTTGTGACAATAACTGGCTGACAAGCTTCGGAGGTTTGAGGCAGTGCCGGCAAATTGACATAAGATCACTATCAGTGTCTCAGCCTTACCTCTAAAGTGCTGGCTAGTAAGCAATAATAATGCAATGAGTGAGAAAGGTCTGCCACGGAATCATGTACGTAGATATACGGCTAATTAGTCAGATGAGGCGCAGTCTCCGTGATCAGGGAAGGAATTCAACAACATTTATAAAATTATAAACAGGAAGAAAAAGGGGCGGAGGTCATACTCATTAGATAAAACATAATTCGAGTCAGTACTAGGTTACGAGGTGAGTAACAGCAAAAGAGAGCAGGGACAAGCTTGTTCGTGTTCTCGTGTCGAATAATGATCGGCAGTGAATCAAGGCCAGCAATGGTAAAACAGAACAAGACAAGCGGCGTAACATCTAGAGTGCAGATCTTCAATGCAGATCTACGAGCTGGCCTCTGGGGAACCTGGAATAATGACTACCTGAGTTAGTGCAATATTTAGACCCCTGATATTGTGACAATCCCCGCGCTATACTGTCGGGAGTTGAGGTTCCACTTGCTGAAGAAGCTTGGCAGTGGAGGATTAACGGTAGACCAACGTAGGCTTGGCTACATTCAGACTCTCCCATGTCCTGTATCGATCCATATTTAGCCTGCCTTATTAATGGATCCTTATCTACCAACGGCAAAATGGAGATAAAAGCCCATCCTAAGAGTAAAATAATAAGAATCCCTTATGCCGCAATGGCGGTCAGATAGTGGCAGGGCCGTCAAAGGGCTGGTTAGTGCGCCCATGACCATCAGGCTGAACACAACGAGTAATACTAGCGTGGTTAGGTATAAAACCCCTGATGGTTGATCAAAGTCTAATTACTACGGGGTATGGTTCTTTATGCTTGGCGGCGCGTAGTCATTATTCATGTCATAGTCAACTAGTTACTTTTAGGGATGGGTTAAACCTTAATGTCACTCAATTTTAGTAACCCTTGGTTCAGTAATTAGGTAACTACAAGGACCTTTTGTTTTTCATTCAAGGGTCAGTTCGGGGTGCTCCCGAGGCCTGGATTGGTCAAGATATAAGCGCCAGATTCGTCCGGGCCATAGCGACATTGGAAGTCATTTAGAAGAACGAAGTGTAATCACTTAGTCAGTACACCACAATACCCTTCACGCTTGCTTTCGACGTGGCTCATGTCCTACATTATCCAGCTAGCTCAATACGTCCAGAAAGTGGCTACTCTAGTTAAATTAATAGCAAAGCGCCGCGGATTTACATGCCGAAGGCCTGGCAAATCCAGTCACCGATCACCAATAACATCTCCTCTTCCATACTAAGCCGCCAGTTACGCAAACGCTCAGCCATGGCAAAGACTTGCCGTACCTTACGGCACATGGTTGTTTTACCCGTATTCAGTACGAAAACCCTACCGGGTTTTCCACTCATATCCGAGAAACCAATCTGAGAAATACGATGGAACAATTGGCGTAAGCTCAAGCATTAGTTCAAGATAGGCAAGACCGCATCCAAGGGTTGGTTAGCCTTCTGTGTAATTTAGGTGATTTTAGGCAATTAGCGGAAACTGGAGATCATATGCTCGGGCTCCTGGGGATGGATGAACAGGCTTTCGGCCGTGCCAGCCAGGATGCTTCGGTGGACGCGGTACTATTCTCTGGAATCGCAAAGAAGGGGGGTTGATATCCTGTCTTAGTGAGTAATATCCTGTCTTAGTGAGTAATAGCACTGCAAGATTATCGACATCACAATATGAAGTTTTTGCAAGCATTTAAATACTACTCTTAATATTAACCTTGGCCTTGTGAACTCATAACACTTAAAAAATTCTTCACAAGTGAAGTCCCATTAAGAGACCTAAGCATATACTTTAGCGATTATAGACCATACAGCTAATTCACAGTGGAATACTAAGTATTATCAGCTAAGATTCTACATAAAGAGGACAAATAGTTAGGTAAGGATCTTTTATTCAAGGCTACAAGTGTACTAGCTACAGCAATAAGGCGGTAGTTGGAAATTCTACCGTGAGGTATTCATTTAATTAGTCAAGGCTCACTGCGAGCTAGAAGCATAACTCGGCGGGCTTTTAGGAAGCTAAAGCACTGTCCACTAGACGATAAGGGCATCTAGATTTAATTACTTTCAGGTCGATTGCTTGTTGCCAGCCCTCTCAATACCAAGAATTACATAAAGATGCATTCGAGTTCTCGAGCAATTCATTGATGGAAATGACCATTATGGATAAGACATGTAAATTATTACTTGACCCATCGGCCGATTCTGCTTGCTTTTAGGGTCTAATACAGTTACGAATCTTACCGAGTAAAGGCCAAAGCCACACTGAGGAGAACTCTGTGAGTCCGACAATAACATACTCCATATTAAATTTTAAACGGTTCGGGATTTTTTACTATTCAGCCAAGGTCCTGGTAAGAGAAGATTTCAGGCAGACCGAGAACCTAGTACAATACTCCATCGCTGTAGCAAAGGCCGATAACGTGGAGTGGAGCTATATTTTTGTTCGATAATGTTGGCTAAAGTGCAGGAGGGTCGCGGTGAGGCTCGTTTAGCAGTCTTAACTCTGACAAGTCCCCTTTAGGCCCTTAAACAGACTTAAAGTTATCTGACCTCTGTGGGTTGAGAAATGAGCTTGGTAAACCCTATCTTAATTGGAACGATATCGAAAAGGCACGACTAGTACTTAAAGCCTTATTATAATCCTAGAAGTGTCTGAGTTACCCTCTTACGATTCTAACACACTAAATACAACAGTGTTGCTCAAGACCGGCAGAAGATACTCTGTGGGTTGAAGGCTAACACTTCAGAGCAGTGCTCTCAAGAGACCAAATCTCATATCGATTGCTCAGGATCTGATACAGGGGCCATCTGAATTGATTTAGAAAGGTCATATTTGAATTGATTTAAATCATTAGACTTGGATTGGATATGGAGTGCGACACTACGTCAGAAGATTATAAGATAAGATTAGATAAGATAAGAAAGTACAACATATCCTCTTTTATCTTGCTTAAAGAATTCCCCTACCCTAAATCAGAATGAACTGTACTCTTCGATTAAATTGAATTGAATAAATAAAGTTATGTACTTAATTTGTTTAAGATAGTGAAATCCCTAATACAATTTAAATTATTTTAAAATATTAAAACAGAGTTTAACTTACTGGAAGCGCTGCTCTTAAAAACATATATTTAATTTCAGATTGCAACAACTGTTCTCCAGGTTCATGGTTAAAAACACCCAATAAGTAGTAATATGTAACACAGCAAACCTCGAAATCTCATTAGATTGATTAACGATCTCTTACTACAGCGTTGTCAAAAGTTGCCACCATACATGCTTTCCGACCAGAAATAATTGCGACGTCTGAAAATTAATGTCAGAAGAAGGTAAATAATTGGCCAGTCCCGCTAATCTTCTGCGGATTCTCACAGAGATCTTTCTGGCCTTATCATGAACCAGTAGAAATTAGGTCTTGGATAAAAGGAAAGCACTCTAATTGGCTGACTTGAATCACTATACCCAAGACAGGCTGACTTACAGTCTTAGTGTGTCCATAAGCGGGTGATCAGATAATCCCTCTAAGCCACATACCCATTCCAGTACAACAATCTTGCAGATCATTAGCAATTTGCCTGCAACCTGTATCCAAGGCAAGCTGAGAAACCTGGGAACGCATCGATCATGTCGCGAAAAGCGGGGTACTTTACTTGCTAAGTTTTTCCTGAATCTTCCATCAGAGATTTCTTTTCAAATCCTAGTCCTCTTAGTCTAGGCACAGGCAATGTCCTTGTTTATTGTCCACAGTCTTTTAGGATGACTACCATGGCTTCCCAATCCAAGTCTCAGGGTAGCAACCCTGCGGGGGAGGCAGTAGTATAGGAGTCTGAAAGCCAAGTCTCTATTTGTGACTGGACAGAGAAAGCCGAAACAAAACTGAGGAGAAAGTCAGTAACTCTTAACCCTTATATTGTCTACTACCTACTTACATACGACGTCAGAATTGACTTCACAGTCTTACCGATTCTCATGCTCGGTCTTTTCGCCTTGCAGCTCGACAGAGGAAACGTTGGCTATGCCATGACGACAAGCTTCACCGATGATCTCGGTATAACCAAAGACATCGTCAATAACGGCAACCAGCTCATGCTAGCCGCCGTTGTCATCTTCGAGATTCCCTTCAACATGGTTTTGTCCAGAATTGGGCCCGCCCTTTGGCTCATCATACAGGTATTTGCGTGGGGAACAATCGCAACAGCCCAGGCAGCTATACACAACAAATCAGGATTCTACGCCACACGCTTTTTGCTGGGAATGTGGGAGGCTGGGTACCTCGCTGCTGCGCTGACGATAATTGCGTCATTTTACACGCGGAAAGAAATGGCACTGCGGGCTACGCTCGTTTATGTTGGGAATTACGGCTCTGCTGGAGTGAGTGGATTGCTTGCCGGTCTGATTTTCAGAATCCCAGAGACAAGCGGTTTGAAGCGATGGCAGTGGCTTTTTCTCATCGATGGTCTCTTTACCGTATTCGTTGGCTTTATCTTCATCTTCGTCATGCCCCGCTCGACGACCGATACGCTTCCACTGGCTGGTATCAAAATGTTCAACGTATTCACCGACAAAGAGAGATACATCCTTGCCAAGCGCGTCATTCTCGATGATCCACGTAAGGCAGTGAAGCTCTCTGGAATAAGCCCCATGACTGCGCTGCGCATTTGCTTGACCAACTTTCCTATGTGGGGTCATTTCAGCATCAACGCAGTTAACATTACTCCCAAAGGGGGGTTGGTCTTCTACACGCCTACCATTATTAAGAACCTCGGGTTTACTGCATCTACTGCTAGTTTTCTATCAGCTGTTCATAACTTTGGAGTATGCATCTTGTCGATCCTCGTGTCTTGGATCAGCGACAAGACATTGTTACGAGGCCCAGTTTGTCTATTATGCGGCGTGTATTCGCTGGTCTTCGCAGGTGTTCAATATGCTGTTGTCGGAAGTAGTGATGTCTGGATGAAGTACGCTATACTGACGCTTCTGAACTCCGGTGTGGCAATAGCTCAGGCGCTTAATGATGCGTGGTTTAGCATCAACACTCATGATCCCCAGATTCGATGTATTGGTATTGCCCTGGCTGTTACAGGCTCCAACGTTGGAGGACTCGCTGGGCAGAACATCTTTCAAGAAAGTGACGCTCCGTACTACCCTAAGGGCTTTCTGAATATATTATGTCTTTATGCAGGTAGTATTGTACTTATTGCTGGTATGATATTCTACTACTGGAATGATAACCGGAGGATGAAAAGGATGGGAGAGCTGGAGGATATGGATGAGGCGGAAGGATCGGACAGGGGCCAGAGGAAGAGGGTTAAGAATCAGATATAGAAACTACCTATTGTCACAGCCAGGAGGCTAATAGAAAATATCTCGAATCAACAGACCTTGGGACGTAAAAGTCTTGGCATTTACGACTGAGAACTCGAAGATACTACTGTGGATTGACCATTCATTTCATTAGAGGAATCAGTTCCAGAGGTAAGTGGGGATGTAGGGTTTGCCCGGAGTCAAAGAAGAGCTCTCGGGAATTCTATAAGCTGAGAATAAAGTACAATCTAAGATCTAAACAAGCACCAGAACAGAATCTAACTAAACTATACATTAGGCTGCCAAGTCGTCTCCAGCCTACAGACCAAGCTTAAAGCCACCCCAGTTCAGCTTGCTGAACACGCGGTCGGGGTCGTACTTATCCCGAACACGCCTCATCTTATCCACGTTCTTCTGCGGGTACTGAAGCAATGGGTTCTGGTACTCAGCCACATCTCCACCATAAAGAAACTCGGTAGAAAGTCCCAAATCCTTGTTCTCGGCATGGAAGCCCTCCAGGAATGTTCGAGCCCAGGTTGTCACCTTGACATCATCTTCAGAGCGCGCCCATGAAGTGGTTAACTGCCACCCTGGTGATTTGTTAGCGTTTTAGTCGCATTTCCAGTACTTGGGCCAACTTACAGATATAAGGCTCCTTATCGTCCAGACCAAAAGTATTACCGATTCCGTTCTTCTTGGCCACGGTTGCTGCAGTTCGTGGAGCCAGGTTAAGAATGAAGGTTGGGAAGAGGCCAGGAACATCCACAATATCAGCAATCGCCTCTATCCACGCCTTATAAATCTCGGTTAATCTCTCGGCATCGGGCTTTATCGTATGGTGACCAAAGGAGACCCTAGAAGGGAGACAACATTAGCGGGGGTTTCTTGAAGCTCCATAAGATAAATCAGACTGACCGAAACATTTGGTTCGGTGTATCGAATTTAGAGTGCCATTCTACCGGAGTAGTAACATTGTGGACTCGTGTCACAGCGTTCGGGATAGCAGTAAAGTTGGCAAATCGGGATGGAGGTGACTTGGTGCCTTCTTGAAGGCCAAAGATCTGCGGTGTAGCTTTCTTGGTCGTTGTGTTGTAGTTGATGTTGATAACCGCACCTGCTCCTACAGACCCGTCGTCTGAGAGAACCATGTCGCATGCGGCCTTAATGTAATCCTTTGCCGCCGACTCAGGGAAAATTTGAAAAGTGCTGGTAACATGACGGGCCTTGAAGGTCTTGAACTCAAACTTGGTGACGATTCCATAGTTCAAAGCGCCGCCTTTTAAGGCCCAGAAGAGGTCGGGGTGTTGTTTCCGGTTTGCTTGGACCTTTGTACCGTTTCCGAGGACAACGTCGTAGTTGACTACACTATCCATCGTGAAGCCATATTTGTTGAGGAAATAGTGGACTCCGCCGAGCAAGGTCAGACCGGGAACACCGATTGTTTTGAGTCGACCGCCGTTGGTATACAGCCCATAAGGTCCGAGTGCTTTATAAACGTCGTTCCAGTTACAACCGCCACCGACTTCGACAGTGCCTTTCTCTGGATTCACCTTGGTCTCCTTCAGGCCGGCGAGCACAACGAGGATACCGTCATTAATGCTGTTCGAGCCGGGATACTATGGCTGGTTAGCGATTTATGAGCAGATATTATAAAGATGACTTACAGGCAAATGACCGCCCCCGCGGACCGCGAATTCGGCCTTGTTTTGGTGGAAGATGGAAAGTGCCTTGGCAACTTGGGTGTCCTTCGTTGGGCGGAAGATACACCCGGGGATTAAGTTGGCGCGCTTATCCCAGGTGTTAATAACCTCATCGTCGTAGCCCGTGGTGTTCGGAAACAGCGTCAATTTAGGATAATTATCTTGAAGCTCCGAGCAAGCTACTTTGACCGTGTCGTAGATAACAAGGTCTCGAGGCTCAATATAATTAGCTTGCGCTAACCCTGCGGCAAGCGAGACTGAGACGACCGACGTAAGGAGTCGCATTGTTGGAAAGAGGAAAATGGTCTTGTCGAGAGGAGTATGTGGTTGGGAATGAACGATTGGAAGTATTGAATGCTTTGTAATTAATATATTCGGAGGTTATGTGGTTATGTCCTTATATAAGTATCAGTGCCATCTGCTGAGCCTCCTTGATCCGAAATAATATAAATATATACGTCAGTTCACTGTTGAGGTCCAAGGTTTAGGTAACACTGACTTTGAGTGAGTCTAAGCCTTAGGCTATTAAAAACCAAACCGAGACCGAGACCGAAACTATGCATAAATGAATGTGTAATGCACCGGCACATTATTCCGTACTACGCGTATCAAAAATGCCGATCATTAGCACCCTGTCTAGTTTTAGACACTACGCGTATAGTAAATACTGATAGCTATGTCCGTGCGCGAAATCGGTTTTGTGTGTGTAAATTAGGCTTATTCAGGCCTTAATCCTGAGAACTAGCGCTGGGTACCTGTAGAATAGCAATGAGGAACTCAAGCAGTGGGATGGTTTGAATGAGACACGAAATAACATGGAACCCATTTGGGAGTCAATGGTATATAAATCGTGGCTTGAGGCTGATTTAGGAATGGTTTCGTATCTAGCACTTCAGAGAGGCTAGGGAGTCTATTATTAATTAAGTTATTCGTGTCAGAAATTAAAAATGGTATCCTGCGAATATTTTCCGATTTATAGCCTGCCTCCCTAGATTTTATCCAAGCTTGCATCGGGGTATCTCGACTCTTCCTTCCAAGAAGGTGGAGCTTTGCAAACTGTCACATCCTTTCCTCTTGCCCTATACATCACTCTGTTATCACAGTTCTGACAGAACTGTTCAATATTGAAAGACCACTGGGCTATATAAGGAGCAGCTGCTCCACAGACTGTTGTCATTAACAGCGCAACAGCTTGCAAACTTGTCCGAGTTAGCTTGGCTCCGAGCAAAAGAAGTAATAACATACTGCGTTGTGCTTGATGGCTTCTTCTTCACTCGCGTTTCGCTCCGGCGTAGACAGAAGGGGCAATCAATTGATTCAGGTTGGTCTCCAAGAAGGTGTAGAGGTGTCACGCTATTGACTGAGCGCTGAACAGGTACGACTTCGAGACCAGAGAAGTACTCGGTATTGTCTGATTGTGGTGTGTGGACAATAGGTAGGTTGTCACGATTATTCGAGTATTCCACGAGAGCAAGTTCCAGTCCGTCTGGTATAACAGCCTGTGGAAGGCAATCGGATTCGGCTCGTCGGGCTACATCGCTTCCTGTCGTACTTGAGTGAGAAGGATATGTTTCGGAGTCGGTGAGGCGTGGTGGTGACAAAGTCTCCATGGATCGAGATGTTATAGGCGTAGCCATTGGAGATACAGAGACATTGAAAACCACTGGGCTAGATGTTGTCGTCATTGGGGAGACGCCGAAGCCATCTGTCGTAAGCGGATCTGTTGTTGCTTCCGAGTAGCTTGGGGGCGGTAAAGGGCTTCTCATGTTAGTGCAAGTCGTTTAGGTTGAATGACGAGTCTCACCCTGAAGCGCCTAGAAACACTTGTTGGTTCTTAGAATCCATGTTGAGAAATGCAGATAATAGAAGTAAACACGCCGTATTCAAACCGGAAGAGCGGGAAGACGTATATTTATTCCTCCTGCTCGATTCCCAGCACGCAAGGTCGCTAAAGGAGAACCCCGTACGTCGATCCCTTTCTAATAATTAAACTAGAACACGTTTCAGGCAAAACAGAGCCAAATTTAACTTACCAATGCCTGAAAAACATCACGTATACGCGTAGCGCACGGAACGGCGGCTTCGGCTTTCATGCGAATCCCCGCCAGAAAGGACGATCTAAACCCTAAAACCGGGACCGAAACCGAAACCGAGAGCGGAACCGATGGGATCAACCAATCAAAGCACGGACTTCGGGCAAGATAAGGATAATTTTAACAGCACAGACAGACTGAGCTTTGAGTTGGGCTTAGCTGCAATGGCATTCCTCGAAGCTTAATAACTTTATAAGGCTTAGTTGGTTAGTTTACAGTAAGGTTGGCAAGTTTGGTGACGGTAAGGCTGGAATCTGAGCAATGCCTCGTCTCTAAGCCCCAGAGCTCGGTTTCTGTTTCAATAGCTTCAGCATATGTGTAGTAGTCTAGAGGCACTAAACGGTAACTGCCGCGTCATAACAGTTTTAGAAGTACCGGCAGGTTGATCCTCAAGTTTTAAGTTGAATTCTAATAATTATAAAGTCTTGCTACCAACATCACTTCTAGGCATCAGTATCATCTCAAGCTTCAGCAATTCAATCTCAACGCATAAACACAATCTACACTTTTATTCCAAACATCTACAACCACCTTTCAACATGACGCCTACATTTCTCAAGAAGCTGGAGCCTTTTTTCACCCTTCGAAACAAGATCCCACTCCAGGTTGTTCAAGTCATTTTGATCATTACTGTTATTGCCCTGTCTGGTGCACGGCTTCTTCTGCCTAACCGACCTCCCGGTCGCTCCGCTACAATGGGTCTCGGCATGGTAAGTTTATCTTTCCACGTTTGAAACACAGTGTCTAATAATCCCAGGGTGCCAAGTCCCTCATCATTCTTTCCTACGAGATCCTCACAGAGCACTTCAGCCGTTTCCATCGCTGGGGCAGCCTCAAGGCTTACTTCATTCTCAACACCATGGAGATTGTCTTCTGGGCGGCTGTCGCTTTCATGATGCTGCGTGGCAATACCAACTTGTGCGTGGGGGCAAGCTGTGCAGTTGGCTGGGTTGTTGTCGTGCTGGCTGGTATCCTCAGGTATGTCTCTCTACTGCTTACTTATCAAAGGGCTAGACTAACAAATCAGCCCTATGTACAAATATCTCGCAGTCGTTACCTACCTGGACTGGCGATTCTTCAAGAAGAATGGGTTCCCCCGTGGTATGGCCATGCGAAAGGATACAGAGGTGTCTCAGCAATTGTCACAGGAGTCTGGTAACGACCTACGAACATTGAAGTGAGAGGAGGTGATGCCAGGGCTTCCTTTTGGGTTTTCAAGGTGACGAAACCATGCACATGGACATGAATTAGTTTAGTACTTGTTATTATTTCCTTTGTATCTCGTTTTTTACTTGTGGGAATCAATAGACTTGGGTATTTCTTTCACATTCAACGGCTTCAATACACCATTGAATCATTGTCCTCCATTGCGGGTCGATAGTTTGTGAAATGTTCTCAAGGACAGGTTTGCCCCAATTCCTCATGAACCAACTAGACTTTCCTACGTGATCCAACACAACACAATAGTGCGCAAGGATACTTAGAGCAACAGGCTGGCGTTGTCGGATAAGATCCAGATATTCTGGGCTCGCAGACAAGCACCAAATCATAGCGATACGCCAGTCGGGTCGAGATGTTGTCCCGATAGTGTCTTCAATCAAGCTAACAGCCGACGTGATTGAGCTTTGGCATACCGCGACAACTGCAGCATCAAATACGTCAGGTATGACTATTTGTTGAAGCTGAGTCAGAGTACACGCGAGGACAGGTGTTGATTCATCATGGTTTCCTCGAAGAAAGAAGCTCGCGATACTGCTGCGTTTGAGAACCGGTTCGTATCTGTTCAAGATATTACTCATCCCACGAGTCAGCGCAAACACATCCAAAAGATCGTCTATGCCAGGCTGTTGACCTGCATTCGGTATGCTAAAGCCAGCAAATGCGCCGATAGACAGCAATGAAGACGCCAAAAAGATTTCCAAACAGCTCTCTTCTGTGATGCAAGCGACGGCTGATCGAAGGCCTTTGACAGCTTTGTTTTGATGCTGCGACGCACATATTGAGTAATCCGGTCGGTCTGGGCTAAGGGACGCGAGGTGAAACGCGGAAACAGAAAGAACTTGATGGAGCAGATAGGCGTGGCTCAGGGCCAATTTGGGCATCTCAACCTGCCATACTTGCTGAAGTTCATCTGCCCGTGGGAGAGTAAGATAAGTAGACGTTGAGTACTGATGCATCAGCTCAAGATCTGTAAGCCATGTACTCTGCTCTACCGTCTCTGGTCCCGTAACAAACTTGGCCAGGTATGGCAGTGGATCTGAGCTGAGAGCCGGAGATATCCACGAGTCGGCATTTGATCGTTTCTGCGGATCCTTCTGAGTCTCAGGCTATGTAACTATGGGTCAGACACATCATGCAGGCAGACTTAACAGACTAACCTCATTGGATGAAGATACTCCGGCATCCGAAGGTCCCGGAAAGACACACAACACGCCGTGTCGCGTACAGGCAGCACACGGTTGCTTTTCGTCACACTGGCTTAATGGTCAGTATTTCTTCCCCTCTGCGCGTTGCTCAGCGAAGCATACCTTGACGCGTCTTTGCTTGCATCTAGAGCATCCCCTCCGGGACTTTCTAAACCCTAGGCGAGGAGGCATAGTTTTGGTTCAATAACGCGCTTTCTAATGGATCACGTCAGAATGAGGAGAGGCGCGTAAAGGAACAAGCAAGGGAGTAAAGTAGTATTAGCTTTCAAGTGAGGGGTAACAAGATAAGATATGTATGTTATAGGTACTAGCCTGTGGAGATAACTGAAACTTAATTACTAAGGCTAATTACATGGTTAATTCGATCATTTAAGTTTTAGTCAAATAATAACAGCATATATTTTTAAATCAGAGCAATTAATATTCAGTTATCTATTTCTACCCAAACTCCTCACTCAAGTGATACATCCCATGTTTTCCACCACTTAGATTCCACCCAAGGAAATTCACGAGGTTGCTGTCCCTCTGTATCATGTAGCATTCCATCAATATCCGTGCATCGAAATATAATAGCCCTGGTATACCTCTTACGAGTCACCGCAGTGCAATCCCCATCCTCCGCGCTTGGATCGATTGTCCAGCTGCAATTGATTCTATCTTTCTCGGGAATGTTAGAGGGACTATGGATAGTGGCATCTTCATTGCATGAGAGATCCAGTGGCGCCTTGTCGGGTAATCCCTCCTCTATCTTGATCACAGCTTCGACTATTGAGCTTTCAGTCTCAGCACACCACGGACCTTCTCTACCACACTTCTTAATCAGCTGGAGAGCCTTTCGACGCCAGTAGGAGTTCCGATATTTCTTGGCCGTAAGGTACAAAGGATGGATGATGCCCATTTCTGGGACGAAGGGTGGCAAGCTGCTATGTTGTGAATCCTGGTGACAGTATTTCCTCGTCAATAGAACTTCTACTGTAGTGACGATTTCTTCAAAGTCCGGGCCGTAGAAGTCATAGCTCGTCTCCCGAGGATCAAGAATGGTGGACGCATGGATCAACGCAGCGAGACATTGAGTACGAAGAACCGGTAGCGACTCGTCAGATTCAGTGTCAAAGGACGATGACACACTATTGCACGATAGCCACTGCTTCATGGTTCCAATCTGGCGACCTTGCTCAATAAGAATTTCAGGTGGCGTTAGTCGACGATTGGTGTACCTGTACTGATGTGCCCGGGCAGTGAAGTGGTAGCATGAATGTAAAATCTTGTAGAGAGATCGATCAGGTGGAAGAGATATTATGTTGTCTGTTGTAATTGCAGATAAAGGAGGTAAGTGTGGCGGATTGCACACTCCATAGGTTGCAACGTGAAGATCGAGCTTTTGGAAGAGGAACGACACACTCTCCATATCAATGGTGGCTAGTGCCTTGCTGTCTGCGCCAGACAACAATAGGGAAAACGCACCCAGAAGATGCAGGTGGCTTTTATTCAAGCGCTGCTGCAGAGCTTCCGCACATGCGAGGAACATGCAAGCAATGATGCCAGGAAGAGGTCCATACTGTAGCGTAGCAAGATCATACTGGACCAACCTCAACGCCTGTGCGTATCGTTTGGTGGTCTCTAGGCCTGGACGGGGAGTGTCTACCTTGAGGACGTATTCGTTGTAGGAGGAGCCAAAAGCTTCGACTGCAGCTCGCACAGAGGGTATCGAATGAGCCAGTTGGGGGACGATATGAGACCAGAGGTTCTGTTCGATATCGGTCCTGGCTCGACGGGGGCTAGATATAAGGACATTGCATGCTAAGGCGACGAAAGGGCTTGACAGCTGTTGCGGAGTGAATGCAAGTGATATCATAGGCGTGGAAGCAGACGATATTATTGATAAACATGACAGCGAGTCTGAGGATGATGGTGAGGAGGAAGAGCTTGACAAAACTTTAAGCGACGAGTTCTGGATAATATCACGCGGGTACCCTCCACACTCCCGCTTAGAACTTTGACAACGTTGACAAGTCGGTTTGGCTTCGTCGCATTTAATTCGTCGAGCTCTAGGAAATTGGTTAGTTAATGTCACCGGCGTCGGATCAACTGTAACCATACTTGCAAGTCAAACAGCCATTTTTAGATTGCTTCACGTTAGTCCTTGTCCGCTTGGCTTTGGCCTCTTTGATAGGCAGAATCTCCATGTTGTGCTTTGTCTAAGTGGGTGAAAGTCAAAGAGCAAAGACCGACAGCTGTAAAGACCGAGGGTTTTAAGATATGCACAATCTAACGTCTGACGCAACAAAGCTGAAGGAGAGTCACGATTACCAGAACCGTCTTAGTGTAAAGTCAAAGACCGAGGAAAATAATGGGGCTAAAATGACACCTGACCAATGAGACGGTATTGAAAGTTGTTCCGTCTTACGGCCGTGAAAGTGGCTGGGATAAAGACCGAGTGGAAGGATTGCGATGTAATTTGGTGCCTGGAATGTTTCAGCCATAGAATCAAAAGCTGAATTTTTACCGTCCGATTGCAAGCTTAGAGATCATATTCTATATCTGTACACGAATCTCTATTACACGTGCTCAACACACAGCCCCAATATTCCTTTTGCCAGTCCAGTGCGCTAAGAGCCTAAGACAATGCCTCCCATTTTCGGTCTTTCAGCCAATCACAGGTAGTTGGTTAAAGACCGAGATGCGAAAATAATATTCCAAGGGGGAAGATGTCTCGAGGGGCTCTTTGTATAAGAAGAGGCATGGGATTCCATGAGACTGTCTGCACTATCAGCCCCAAACCCAATTCGCTATCCTCAACATCACAACTATCGCCTCTTTAACCACCAGTCCTTGAAAATGGCGATAGATCCACTATTATGTGTTCACATCTCCAAAGAGTGCCCAATCGAAAACACCACGTACGGATACCGTGTCAATCTCTGGGTCAATTGCCTTTTTGCTGCAATATTCACAATCGCATTTTTTGCCAATATTTTTCTCGGCCTTCGCTACCGCATCCGCGCTTATGCCGTTGTCTTGTCCTTGGGCTGCTTGGCCCAGGTGGTGGGCTACGGAGGACGCATTGGCATGCACTTTCTACCCTTCAACGCCATGCCATTTCAGATTCAAGTCTGCTGTCTGATAATTGGCCCAGCCTTCAACAGCGCAGCCATATATCTCATGCTCAAGCATATTGTGACGGTTTTTGGTCCGCAGTGGTCCCTTCTGAAACCGAAGCAGTATACCATTCTCTTCATCGGCGCGGATATCATATCCTTGGTCCTCCAAGCTGCAGGCGGTGGTATCGCGGCGACAGCTCGTATAGGCGATAAAGACGCTGTCAACATGGGAAACAGCATTATGATGGCAGGCATCGCCTTCCAGGTGGCAACTCTCTCCATATTTGCTCTCCTAACATTGCTCTTCACCGTGAGGCGCCTTCAAGCAGCGATGTCCGTCCCATTGGCTGGTGATGCGCTTCAAATCTGGCAGAGTTCCAAGTTTCGATGCTTCATCGGTGGAGTCTCTGCTGCCTTCATCACGATCTACATCCGTTGTGTTTACCGCATTGCTGAGATGCAAGGAGGTTGGGGCAGTAAGATGATGAAGGAGGAAGTTCCATTCATTATTCTTGAAGGCCTGTTAGTTACCCCAAATCCCTTTCTCAGCCTTGATTGGCTTCTAACATTGTGAACTATAGGATGATTGTTATCGCAACGTCGGCACAAACAATTCTCCACCCTGGACCTCTATTTCCAACTTTTGCGGAGCCGAGACTTAAGCTTGGTGGGTCATTCTTAATCTCCTCAAGTATGATCTTGACTAACAAATCCAAGATGCTGACAGCACATACACTGAGCTTTCTATTATTAATAACTCTCGAGAGGGACTGAGGGAGACAAAGTAGAGGTAACTAGGGAAAAGAGGCAACTAAGAACGCTGCCGAGACTGTGATTTGAGATGGGGAGATTATGTCGGTGCTGAGTATGGATAAGAACAAATCAAATCTCACATTCTCTTTCCGGTGGATTTAATTTAGAAAGGCTAAAATTAGATTTGAACGAATTGGATGAGATTAGTTGTGGGGTGTTTCATAAATGCTATGATAAGATAAGATGGAACAAAGGAGATAAGATAAGCCGCAGAGAGGCTCTGCCTACCCTATACTCTAAAAAGAATAAAAGCTATCTTATTATCTAAACAGTCTTACCATTAGGTTGAATTACTGTAAATAAATATAGATATAAAACTACATTCACTTGAATAGTTAAATCTTTTACTTAATATAGCTCGGTTTAATTTAATTTAATTGGATTTGTGTTTCTAAGCGATGTGGGCCAAATGCGCCTTGTCAGTGTGAGGGGAAGATTGAAAGAAGACACCAGAAATGGAAGACTTTGAGTTATTTAGATAAGAAAGCGCTTGTGCGATAAGATTTAATAAACGAAGGATCTTCCAACGTCATCCAAGACTAGTGGTAGACTTGACATCAACATGTCGCTCCAATTCGTCACTTGGCCGTCTTGCTTTGATCTGTCAAGATGTGGCAATGTGCATTATTCTCAGATCTTGTCACACGAGTCTTGAGGTTAAAATCCCAGTTCCTGCAATTCAAAGCAATGAGTTTGTCACAGTCTCTTCGCCTTTGGCCCGATCCAAGTTTGACAAGAGTGAGCAAGATTTTCCAATAATACCCCGTGCGAATGTGCTTGACTCCTGATGCAACCCTCATCGTTTGCCTAACGCATTTCCCCCCGTCATACACGTCCAATGGTGGCCTCATGTGTTGTCACCACCCGTTGTGCTGCAGTTATTTTTAGAGTTGTACCTTCGTATGCAGCACGCAATATCGCCCTAATTTGAACCACATCTGAGGAGTAGCACAAAATTTACAGAAACTCAAAATTGAGCGACTAGTGGGCAGGCACAGACAATGGCTAACGGGGAGTTCGGGGAGTTTGGATATTTCTGGGTACTGACTATGAGGTGGCTGGGAAGGACTGGAGGAGAAATTGAAGCTACTGAACGGGAGGGGAGCCACAAATACGAGAGTTTCTATCAATTGGTTAGTGGTGATGCTGATTGGCCGTTGCAGTTAGACCAACGTGGTGCCACCATCTCGCCAAGATACGAACAAACTTCGGCAACGGTCTCACCCAACGGAAGTGGCACTGGCTGTCGCTCTAGTGACGCCACGACCCGAGACCATCTCACAGCTTATTGTAACCGTACTTTAAGAACTGTCAGCAAATCCAACGCCCGCGTTATGTAATCCTGCAATGAATGGACCAAATCTGATGGTTCTGACCGCCCAGGTTCCATGCAATGCAACATCGTTTGGGATGTATTTCAATGTCATGGTCATAGCTGTTGGTAATAATAATACCACCAAGTGGGGTGATTGTTATCCATGATGGTAACATCAACTCACTGCTGGTAATATTAATTCAGCGCATGTGCGAACATCTCTGCAGACATAAGCGGTAACTTAATCTGGTCTGAGCGTTGCCTCATCACTCTAAATTCTGTAAAACCTGAATTATTATGCAGCCTCGAACGCCTCGCCGTCGGTCGTCCAGTCTTACCTGCCAATGGATTTGTGATTAGCTGCACTTAACTGAGTGGCGTCCTTTCCACAGCTTTGGCCGCCGGGCCTTAATAAACTATTGATGCAACTCTACGTGTTAATTGACAAGGAATACCAAATATACACCATTGAAGAACAACTATTGAAGCCCAGCCTGGCCAGCGAAGGATCGTCAGAGATTACTCAACTTCAATTGCAAAATCTGCTTTTGGGGACAATTCACGAAGAAATAGACCAGAGGAACCGGCTGACGCTACCGTTTGCCCGTACCTGGTCTAAATCAGCCCAGCGTCAGCCCTAACCACACTGCATTCGCCAGTGGTGTTGCAACTTTATTAGCGTCATAGTCTTCTCCTTGATCGCAATGATCGGACCTGAGAAAATATTAGCAGCGAATCACAGCATGAATCCCCGATTGCGCGATCTCTCCAGGACCAACTATTGACGGTAGGTTATTAAATCTCCATAAAACCGGCTGTCAGCCCAGACTGCCTATTGGTGGCGAGACTTCAAATAATGCGGGGGTCTTGGCCTGCAGATGCGACGCACAGTAAGCCCATTGGGACCGGTCAACGTGTCGTATGGATTTGCGTGAGACTGCTGTTGGTCGAGGACTTTTGTTGATTCTCACGCTTACCGTAAGGCTACTACCAGAAGGATCATCCTCAAAAGCAACCAAAGCAGGTTCTGGGCAACAGGCATTGCTGAAAAGTCTCCGAGCATAAGACAATTATTCCACGGATAAAGTGAGACTGGATGATTGATGATCCATCACCCAATGGCTGGTCAATTGAGTGTCCGGGCATTAATATGGCTTGGAAAGCTTGGCGTACGAGCGCGTGTAACCCCCTTCTCGTGTCAAGCTCGCGTACCTGGTAATCCCCCGCAAAATGGTACCGGCACAGCCGGTTTCCTGGAGCTACTGGGTACCATGCATGCTAACCATCTGGAGTTGGTTTTCCTGGGATACGAATGGCATGATTCATGATGTGCTGTCGGCTGTAAATGTTCTGATAAAGATAAGCATTCAGGCCAATAACAACAGTCACGCAATTGCCTATGCAGTATGCTGTTGTCAGCTAGTGTTGGTGATATCCTCGGCCACCGTACCCACGGTTGCAGGGGGAGTATAGGGCCAGGCTCGCTGATTGCCCAATCGTGAAGAAATGATTCTAGTTGTCTGATATGCAAAGCAACCATTATCGCAAAGCGTCTTTTGACCGGTAAGCTTACTTGCTCAGTCTTGTTGCTCATGGCTGAACATTATTCCCGTCCTGCATCAATAATGGCTGCCGACCTGCATCAACACGAGCTCATCAGCAGATACGAGCTTATGGCTGAATCTTGACATTGTTACTGGTAGCCTTGTGTGTCCGACGTGTAAATATTGAGTCTAGAGGGCTACCCAATGTCAACCACCTTGGATGTGCGGCCAGGCAAGGCGTCCGATATTGGATAATCTGCTTGAAGATGAGTCTAACTCGAATAATGATCTGACTAGACATGTTCATGTCATAGCCTGATAAAATCACACAATAATTGAACAGGCTGAAGAGACATTAGTGAAGGAAATTGTATAAAGACTGCCAGTTCCCTCCTCAATCTGAGAAATATCACACCAGGCTTCAACCACTGGCTCAATCATCCTCATCTTTCTTTCATAGCAACAGCTACAACTTCATACTCCTTCACTCAACACCTTCGCTTCAGCCGACAACATGAAGTTCTCAGCTGTGATTGCTCCCCTGCTTTCCATCCCTCTGGTCTTTGCCAGCCCCAACGGAGACTACGGATATGGCAAGACCAAGACCGTGACCGCAACCGTCACTCACACCGTCACCAAGCCCATCTACAAGCCCCCGATCACAAAGACAAAGACTGAGACGGTCACCAAGAAGTACCCCGTCACTGAGACCGAGACTGTCACAAAGTACAAGTGGAAGCCTCCCGTCACCAAGACCGAGTACGTTACAAAGTGGAAGCCTCCTGTCACCAAGTACGAGACCAAGTACAAGACCGTCACCGAGACCGACACTGTCACCAAGTGGAAGCCCCCCGTCACCAAGTACGAGACCAAGTACAAGACCAAGACAGAGACCTCCACCAAGTACATTCACAAGCCCGCCGTCACCAAGTACAAGACCGTCACCGAGACCAAGACCGTCACCAAGCAGCCTTACCCCACACACCACAAGCCCGGCTACGAGAAGCCCCCCCACAAGGAGTACAAGGCTTAAGTGGTGTATATCTCTTATACTGCTTGAGTCTTTGGGCCGGTTTCCATGCCAAAGAATTTTAATGTCCCTACCTGTTAGCAGGGCTTACGACACGATATGACACTCCTTCTAATTTTCTAATGTCTCTTTTTCTTCATATCACTATATACGCGCTATTCCCGCCACGGGGTTGAGCTAGTGGAATGAACAGTGGTTGCTCAGTGCTTTGAGCGACCAAACAAACATCTTCTTCAATACATTCTTTATATAGTGGACATAGCCGCGGCATAGCAGCGACTACAGTGGTCTATAGATCTTATATAGCTTAAATGTACTTATTGTTTATTGCGTCAATATGAGGCTCAACAGTGAAGTCTATTACCTGACTAGATTTGTGTGAGAAAACCTACCTTCTTAACAATACCTCCCTCTAGAAAGAGGATAAGTATAGTTAATTCTGCTGTTACTATTTATAGCTTGTGCCTCGTACCCTGAAATTTATTTTTGTTATGCATATGTAAACCTGCACAGCTAATCCAAATCATACACTGATTCTAAAATATAAACCTATTATAGTATTTAAGTTGCTTTCAGCGTTGTATTGAAGAGAATGGCCAGGGTAATATCTCGTATTGTAGTCTTGGCAGGCGGAATGTTACCTCTTATTGGTATTCAACTCCGCTGTTTCAGTTATGCCAATCCCCTATCTCAAGTCTTGGCAGTCCGTGTACACCATTCACGGTGCACTTAAAGTTCCTCTACAGCCGTCGAAGCTCCAGGACTGTGATTCTCAGGTTCGTAAAAACACAAGATGCGTTTCCTTCAAACGTTGGCTTCGCTGGCCTACCTTGCTATCGGCGTTCAGTCGCATTCACCCTACAAATATGCTCGACAATCCGACAACTTGATCATCACCCTGGCCCCTGTTCCTGGGAAGCCAACCGGGGTCAAGGCGACAATCACAAATGATGGGGCGGTAGATTTGAGTTTGTTGAAGATCGGTACATTCCTTGATGAAAGGCCAGTCGAGAAAGTGAAACTGATGGACGAGAATGGTACGTGACATGGTGAGCGACAAAGACATATAATTGACCTATCACAGGAGATGCTGTTCTCTTCATGGGTATCAAGCTGAGCCTAGACTATGAAGGAGTTCGTGCTCAAGACTATGAGGTCTTATCGGTTGGCTCTTCTATCCTTCGAACTGTGGACCTGTCAACGATATATGACCTCAAACCTGGGACTTACTCTGTCCATGCCGAGGGCACAATCCCTTCAGTTTTGGGAAAGACAAAAGAGCCCACTTTGATCTCTTTCAAGTCCCAGCCGCTCTCAATCACCATTGACAAAGCATCATCAGCGGAGGTTAAGCAGAAGGCATCGAAGCGAACTATCATCCAGGAAGACTCATGCGACGCTGAAAAGCTCAAAGCCACTTCAGACGCTGTACGAAACTGCGAGAAACTGGCTCGAGCCGCGGCCGCCGATTCTTCAAACGTGCACTCGGCCAGATTTGTAGAGTACTTCAAGTCCAACGAGACGCAAGCTCGCGAGCACGTCACAGGCCGGCTTCTGGCCGTCGCTGAAGAGTGTGCTACCTCAGACAGCGGCAACACAAGAGTTCTCTGCTCAGACCAGTTTGGATATTGTGAGAGCGATGGGCCCTTGATTGCTTACACGACCTGGGTCAATGGCTATATCACCATGTGTCCGATGTTCTACGAGACGCGACCCCCACTGCCTGAACAGTGCCACAAGCAGGATCAGGCTACTACGACGATCCATGAGATGACGCATGCAAGAGCTGTGTATGAGCAGGAGGTTTCGACGCAGGATTACGCGTATGGTTATGAGAATGCGACCGCATTGGACGCTCTTTCTTGTCTCTATAATGCTGATCAATATTCGTTATATGCCAATGGTGAGTCAACTGACCGATCTTTACTTTTTCTGAGCATACCAGAATAAGTACTAATATGAGACCAGCTGTCTATATGAACTGCTAGATATATCGCCTGTATAGGCCTTTGTCTTCTTCTTCGTAATGGTAGGGGGGAAGATATTGCCTATAACGACCTGCTTAAAAGATAGAAAATGGAGGTACTATCAATGGATGAGCTATCCTCTGGTTGCGGCCTGAAAAAGGAATGCTAGAAGATACCAAAGGCGATTTTATTCTTCGTTTCCTTCATACTATGAGTGTAAATTTGAATAGCATATTACCTTAGGCAAGAAAGGCGCTGGTCCGGATGAAGTTAGCCGTTTCCGAACCTCGATCGGTAATCTTTGCTCGCAAAAAGTTGCACGAAAGAACCGGCAATTACCGGCATAACCCCGGACAGACAAAAGTGGGTGCTTACTCATTTGTCCGCGGGTAAGTAAGCAGCGAAGGTATGCGAAACGCTTCATATCACAGCCCTCAAAGCATCAACCCCGCACCTGGAGTCACGAATTCTAGCAGAGGAAAGTTCTTGCGAGCAATAGTAGAACACCGATCCTTGCAAATTGCATTATGCCATCTCTAGGGTGTGGAACGTGTAGAGGTTTGACCGTCCCGAGAGTATCCCTGTCTACCGTCTACGTCACTAAGATCATCGCTAGCTCGCAAGGTACGCTGCGACCAAGCCTCTCCGAATTGTAACCGTTGCGTCAAGGCTGGTCGAGAATGCAAGGGCTACGGGCTACAATTGTCCTGGCCACGGCGTAATGACACCCGTAGGGCTATGGTAGGGCCTACTCCCAAACAGTCACGTCGCAACCGCATCCGAGCAGAGTATCAATTGGTAAATACGTCTTGCCTGGACATCGAGCTACATGATCTGGTCTCCTCCTCCACCAAGACCTATGGCATCTCAATGCAGGGTGTTACCAAGTCCGTTCTAGATCATGGAAATGGTGAGCCCCTAAGTAGACTAGGGAAATCACTCTCATTACCAAGGGGTCCTACTCTCGGGACTAACATACGCTTAAGCTCATTGGATAAAATATTGTTCCAATATTGTAAGACTCCACCACCTTTCACTAACTCCATGACTGTTACTTACATCCTGAAGTTATTCACAAAGCTTCATATTCTATCACAGCCTTTGGTCATGATGCATTACGAGTCCGTGAAATACTCATTCGCATATCACTCGCCGACACATCTCCCTCGTCAACCGCAGTTCTCAAGTCAGCCCTTGCTCTAGCATCCTTTCATCGCGACAATGCGCTACACACCACATCTCGATATAGAGTCGCTGCATTACAAAAGCTGGCGGAGTCCACGCAAGGTCCTATTGGCATCACCGAATCAGTTTGCCATGTTGCAGCCGGGATCGTTCTCTGTACACTTGAGGTAGGATCCTTGAAAGTTACCAACAACAGGCTACATATATTGATCTGCTGTAGGTTCATCAAAACTCAATGAAATCAAGCCACTGGCTGTGGTATGCTTGTGGTGCCACAAAGATTGTCAAAAATGCCGGTCTAGACAAAATGAAACAAGACGAGGACATCGCTGCCCTCGTAGGTTGGGTGCACTACTGCGGTACTATTTCCAGGTTTAGTCTGCGGCACTGGCAGCCGAATGTCACCCTCAACCAGATCAAGGGGTCTGATATTGGCGTTGAGACATTCCACCCCGCTGTGTGTGGCCAAGGCCAGGTATGTCAATCTCTCATCCACTTTACAGTGACTTACTCGATACAAGCCTGAAAGTCTTAGCGGGGAACCTCACGAGATCCTCTATCTATTATCAGAGGTCTTTAATACTGTGATAGCATCCTCTGATCCACTTCACAACACAGAGACTTACAGGAAGCAACTTCACGCCCTTGACTTTCAACTTCAGAGCCTTGCCGAAAGGACTAACAATACTGCGACGGGCAAAGCAAATCCCATATTCGACCTGGTGGTCGAGTTATACAGATTAGCCACTCTGATCTACCTCCGTCGCGCCTCGTCAGGTGTCCTGACGACTGATCAGAGGTTCCCAGGTTGGGTGGACCAAGCTTTCGCATTGCTCAGCCAGCTTCCAGCCTGTCAGTGGCCCTTTCCTCTGCTGGTATTTGGCTGTGAGGCACAAACTGAAGAACAGAGAATAACCATCCTCGACATTATGCAAAGAACAATACAGAATGGGCAGCATAGGAATATTACTACTACGGAACAAGTGATTAAAATAGTCTGGAGCCAGAGCGATTTAGTCTCGGGGGACTTGGACTACGTCCACAAGCTGGGGGTTATTATTAGCTCTACTCAAAGATCTGTGCCGGCATTTATATAGAGGTTTTAAATACCATTTCTACCCCGGTATACCTTACGTCCCTAGAGTATTCTTGCTACTCATTTCGATTCAAATCTTAATTAAAATAAAGGAGAAGGGTTATAGGATCTTGCATTATGGAACCTTGTACCAGATTTGTAGTTCAGGTACCACTGGGAATCGGATTGGATACTACACACCACATATTAACCAAAAGATCACAAAAAGCGGGTAAGATGCCGGGACATCAGGAACATAGCCTGACAAATAAATTACCAACTATTACAAGATGTCCTTACCAAGCAGAGAAGTAACACAAGAATCATCTCATGGTGTGAACATGTCTTGTCCCCTGCTAGACTTCATGCACATAAGCAAGGTCGGCGATCTGGCGTAGGGCATCTTTTTGCGAGCACTCCACTATTTAGGCTCCACAATCTAACCCAATACGGAACAAACAAGATCACCGAGTTACAAAGCCGATAATATGTCGCGACTTGTTCTATTACGAGAAATAACGAAGCGTAGTTTTATAGGATATTATTAATACGGGCTCTTTTTCAAAAAGTATATATATTGCCCTTGGTTTCTGCGTCCTTGTTTGCTTGGATACATTCACAGTCAATTAACACACAACTTCAACGTCAACACTTTTACAAACTTAACCACTTTTGACTAAGTACCACTCCACTACCACCTCAAAATGCCTTCTTACTTGGTTACCGGAACATCCCGAGGACTCGGCGTAGGTTCAAAAACCTCCAGACTTATTTAACAACTTACTCACTGTTTTACAAGTTTGAGTTTGTTCGCCAGCTTTCTGCCGACTCAAACAATACCGTCATTGGTTTTGTTCGCAATAAGAAAGTAACCGAGGACAAGATTCAAAAGGAACTGCCTGGCAGAACCAACATTCATACCATCCAGGGAGAGATCCAGAAGTATGACGATGTCAAGGTGCGTCTTTTCGTTTAAATCCTTTTCACCAGTACTAAAACGTCAGGACAGAACTTGATTGAGGAGACAGCCAAGATCACTGGTGGTAGTCTCGACTATATCATCGCGAATGCAGCAGTGCAATCTGAGTGGTCGGCCCACAACCCCTTTGGCGTGCTGTAAGTAACCATATTCATAACAAAACTTTAGCCACCTACTCACCACCGCATAGGGGAAAGGAGCCTCAGAGGTTGGAAGAAGACATGATCGAATCTTACATGATCAACACTGTTGGAAACGTCCATCTTTTCAACTTGGCCCTTCCACTCATCCTCAAGGGCGAAGCTAAAAAGATCATTGCAATCTCGAGTGGTATGGCGGACGCTGACCTTATCACACGATTTTCCATCATCGACGGGCCAGGTTACTCGATGAGCAAGGGTGCTTTGAATATTGCCATTGCCAAGTTTGATGCAGAGTACAGGAAGCAGGGGGTGTTGTTCATGGCTATCTCGCCCGGTCTTGTTGCCACCCAGGATACGTCCAACGGTAAGTCCAAAACATCTTTCTTGTCTCTTTCGTGATGATAAAAACGCATGCTAACATGGTTACAGCTACCGAAGAACAGATTGAGGGATATCGTCAGATGGTCGCTGCTTTCCAGGTGTATGCACCTCACTTTACAGGTCCCATTTCACCTGAAGAATCTGCTACGGCGGTGCTGTCTGTTATCAACAAGGCTAGTATCGAAGTTGGGAGTGGTGGTTCATTTGTCTCTCACTTTGGAAACAAGCAGTGGCTGTAGCCTGTTGATTGAATATGGAGCGACAGGTCTGAGGTTGAGGACTGGGTTTCGATGCAAGGAACGTAGACTGTATCTCGTGTTCTCACTATTTATTCGCATTTCTTAATAACACACTCCCGAATAGTTTTAACCAAGTCTTCTTCGCCAGTTATGTAATAGATATGAACCTGGTGTCTTGGGTCAGGAGAGGTAATAGTGGCGGTGAGCGCTGTGAGTCGACAGTTGAGCCACTGCTGACATCTTACATCGTAACAGACCTCTCCAAAATCACTAACATGACACACCTTTCTCTATCACACTCTTTGCTCACATAATCTCTAGTAAAAGAAAAGTCTGAAACAATCTGTAATCAAAATGCGGTCTGTTGTTCTCAGACACGTAACCTTGCAGAAAAGTGGATGTGGGGCTGTTATCGATTGGAGACCAGGTGCGCCATGTGGTGGTCGGCTAAGATAGTGAGTGGGTTTATACTTGAGGAGTGGGCACGAATATCACGACCCAACTCACCTACTATCAACCATCTCTGTCTCTCTCTTCTTTGTCTCTACACATCTTATCTTCCTTCATCTCAAACTCACAAGTCGCCCTTGTTAGAGTCAGAGGCCACCAAGAACATGCCTCGCAGCTCGCCCCAGGCGCCACTGCAGCGCCATGACCTAGACGTGGTGAAACAACAGCTCGTTGTTCTCGTCTCTGTAGTTACGACCGTGATCGTTCTATGCCCAGAATGGTTACAGTTCTACAGAAACCTCTGCGCTATCCCTTTGTTGGCCTGGCTCACATCAAGGGGTTTCGACTTTGTCATCAAGTTAGACAAGGCATGGGACAGTGCACCAGCCATGGTGAAATATTTTGTGCCTGTCGATTTTCCGACAATCACACCCCCCTATGAACAGATTCGAGGTCTTACAAAGAGGAGGATGGATATCACAACAATCAAGCTGCGTCGTTTCGCTTCCGAAATGAGGCAGGTGTTACTCGCTCTGGTCAATTGGATCTTGTGTCAAATGCCTCGTGGTAAGTGCTGTTGATTTCTCTTCGACAGAATGGGTTTCTGACATCAGCGTCCAGATACTTTTACTAGTGACTCACCAGGATCTCAACAAGACAAACCTGCACCAAAACCAAAACCAGATGGCTGGGTGGCAATCCTAATTGCGACACCACTGATCTTCAACGACATCAGCTTCAGCTTCGGCCCAGACACCATCAGAGAAATCTGCGACGAAATCCTCTGGGAAAGTACAGAGGTCTCAACGATTCCCCCGATTTGCCCATCAACGAATCTCCAGGTCGAATTGACACTTTGCCTCATTCCGAAAAGTATCTGGCATTCATCCAAGACTGTGCTGGAGAAGTTTATGACTGGGCTTTATTGGCACCATCAGCCAGGGAATGTAGCTTCTCGAGGGGATCAGTGGGACGAAACGAGAATTCGAAACATCTCAAGGGCTCAAGTCATTGGGCATATCAAGCATCACAACAAGATTGATCAAGTCAATGAAGGTATGCAATTGTTTATCCAAATACTCTCAGATTTCTAGGATACATCGCTAACTCATTAATAAAGAATTCGATTCTCTCCGACTAGAGTGGAACGATACGAATAAATATTGGAGCAACATCGACTTCGCCATTATTTTAGCATTTCTCTTCGTCGGCACTTCCTCCACAGAGATTTGCAAAAAGATATTCGACCAATTTGCCAGCCTTCGGATGGAAGAGGCGCAGCGCAATTACGACTTGAACCGCTCACGCTTTGGAGCTGGTGCTGCGGTCTTGACCTTATTGACAGGAGGACTAGCTGCTCCTCTCACAATACCCATGATGATGGGAGCCAGCGCTGCTGAAGTGACAATGTCTTCGCGCGATCGCTACCTTTGGGAGCAGAGGATGAGCAGATGTAAGGATATCTCAGAACGATATGAATCATTGACAGCATTGGTGGAGGTGGAGGAGATCAAAGTGTTCACCCCAAAGGCACCAATTATGGCGCCAGCTATGGAGTCAAGCTGGTTTGTGGACGATGCTTGGTAGAGGGTGCTATGTAAAGATCCTGGCGTTGATAAATAGCCCACAAGTTCAACGAACAAAGCAACTCAGCGAATGATTTATTTACCCAATGTCTTAAGATGTCTTATTTGACCTAGCCTATAATGTGATTGAGTCCAACTCTCATATGTCCGTTCCCATCTTGATTAGCCCTGAGACAATATGGTACAAAGACAGCATCCTTCTCATCATTGAAGCCTGAGTCTACCCCACTGACCACATACCCCGGGGTCGAGCCCTTCTTCTCAGAGTCCAAAGTTCGCTTCCAGCCTGATGTTTTCAAAGCGATATATTCCTCCGTCCCGCCAAGACATCGCCTCTCCTCCGTGACAGGACAGCTCGCTTTTATTCCGACGTCCTTGAAGTGATCCGCTTCCCACTTGTTGTCTGCATCTTCAATACAGTACACCAAGGGACCTCGAGCCAGTGTCAAAGTGTGCTGGTTAGTATATGGATGCGGAGCGATGTAGCGCGGGGTAAAGTTTCCTATCCTAAGAGAGAACTCTGGATGGTCTGCTGTGAAGGACGGGTTTAGGGTGAGATACCCTTTGCTGAGGTGAATACTGCCGTCGACAGGCTTTGGTTCCACGGTGTATTGGTTATTAGACCAGCCTGGAATTCTGAGTCTAATGGTTGTTTTGACCGAGTCAGGGGCCTTGAGCCGGAACTTGACAAGCCCATCCCAAGGCCAGTCTGAGTCTTGCTGCAGTACGACCTCTCCAGCCTCGGCCTTGAATTTTAACTCTGCTTTAGTGATCAAATGCACATTGACGAATGCCTCGTCCTCCGAACTCTCCCCGAAGTCCCAGAGATAACCACCCAGTGAGCCGTAAAGACGCGTGACATTTGGAGGACAGCAGGCACACCAGAACCACTCCTCTCTGACACTCTTGTCACTCTCCGAACTACCAAGCTGGTTCACATAAGTAAAGGCCTTTCCGTCGAGACTCATTGAAGTCATGACATTGTTGTAGAGGCAGAGTTCCATCACATCGCCGTACTTTCCATCGAGGTCGATGTGGAGAAGTCGTTCTGCAAGCATCATGACTGCGATGGATGCACATGTCTCTGCGTAGCACCCCCCTTCATCGGTGCTTTGAGGGAGGAAGTAATCACGGCCAAAACCTTCCCATTGTTTAATAGCGCCGATTCCCCCGGTGAGGTACATCTTCTTATCGACCATGTTGTTCCAGAGGCGGTAGAGCGTGTCTTTCCACTGCGATAAGGTTGACAGTGACTGTGCGCCTGAGATATCGATGCAGACCATGTCGGCGACGGCGGTTAACAAGTACATGGCTCGTACCGAATGACCTTCGACGGTTTGCTGCTCCAGGATAGGTTGATGGGTTTGACAATACCAGTGAGAGGCATGGTCAGGATACGAATCCGGTCGATGGTAGAGACTCTGCCCGCGTTCTTTTGCCTCCCACTCAAAGTAATGCTGGCCATGTTGTCCTTTGGGATTACCTCGCTCTTCGATAAAGTACTTGGACAGCTCATAAGCGTCTTCATTGCTGGTGGCTTGGTATAGGCGGAACAATGCTAGTTCAATCTCGGGATGTCCTGGGTACCCATGGAGCTGGTCGTCTGCCTTTCCAAAGGTGCGATGGATCAGAGCAACGTATTTCTCAATGGGCTCTAGGAGAAGGTTGTTCTTGTAGTACTGGTGGTGTGCTATGGCAGCTTCAATGAGATGACCAGCATTGTACCTAAGAAATGAGTGAGAAGGTAAGTGATACAGGGGCAGCAGTGCTTACAGCTCATGCATATCCTGCAAATTAGTCCACCGTTTCCCAGGTTCAACAACAGTATAATGAACATTCAGATATCCATCATCTTGCTGAGCCGAGCGGATCATTTCCACTAGCTCCTGCACTGCACTATCAATCTTAGAATCATACTCATCATGGAGAAAGTAACAAGCGCCCTCAATCCATTTCGCTATGTCACTATCCCAAAAGAGGTGAAATGGGACAGGCCACATGGAATTGTCCGCATAAATCTCATGCCATTGGAGTTTGAAGCAATCATAGCGACCAGTCTCGCGAAGTCTTGTGAGTTGAGTACGAAGGGTTGTTTTTGAGACTGTGCTTCTGCGCTGGTGCAGGATTGAGCCTGGCGTGAAGGTTGTGTGGTGGAAGATGGACTGAGGGTGAGACATATTGGCGGTATAGAACGAGATAATATTTTCAATGATGACCTCGTAAATGTCTTTAATTAATGCTCACGACTTCTCATGGTCCCCTCTAGTAAATGGCTGACTGGGGCTGATGATGAATTAATTGGTGGACTTGGCTTAGCGCGCGGTGGGATGCAGGGAATCCCACCGGAGCGCCCACCGGAGAAGGATCACTATCACAAAGAGGGGAAGAAAGTGCTCGTGACTGGCGTGTTTGTGTCTGGTGGCCTTTCGTGTGGAGATGATATCTTTTTGGGCCAATGGCCTGACAATTATTTTATTAAAATCTGGAGGCGTTCCCATTATTTGACGCTTATTCTGAGTCAAGAGCTACAAGGAAAGGCCAAGGACGGGACAATTTGACGAATTGGAAGACTTGATCGATGTTAGCACAATTCCTGTTGTCTCCTTCTGCCTTGTTATCCCCGTACCGCGACTCGCTCCAGATAGCTCCCGTGCAACCTTGAATTCATATTTCAACTAGAGTAGTTTTCATAGATACCTGTCTAGTACTTGGGCAGATGATCACACTATCGCTTGCCTAGTCTAGATTGTGCTGCTCAAACCTGTTGCGTCCAAGTGACTATGACTCAGCAAATGAACTTCGCCTCTGACGAGTGGGGTATAGTCTAATTAGATCAACCTCTTGCTTTATCTGATCATCATCACAAGACATTCATCATTGGTTGCCCTCATCTCGACATCCATGGAGAAATATCAATGCCCGCAATGCCCACGAAACTTCAAGCGACAGGAGCATCTTAAGAGGCACCAGAAATGCCATGAGAACTCCAGGGCTTTTGAGTGCGATGTTTGTCACAAGAGTTTTACGAGAAGGTAAGAAACAGGAGCCTTACTCACTGAGATGTGCTGATTTGTGAAGTGACATCCTATCCAAGCACTCTGCTATCCATGACCACTCTACGGCTGGGGTGAAGCGCGATGCGGGTCGACGTAGAGCGTGTTTGGAGTGTGCCAAAGCAAGGGAGAAATGCTCAAGAAATAGCCCCTGCGAACGCTGCTCCTCCAGATCCCTGACTTGCACATATCCTACAGTTAGAGGCAAAGTGAGAGGATTGGTCGAATCGCCTGCTTCTCAAGCAGACAGTATCTCGCATACACCAAGCGCAACGTCTATCAACCTCGGCGATGGAATAAATGTTCATGCTGAGGCTCAACCCCTGCCATCAAATCTGAACCTCGAACTCACAACCAATCAAAGTCCTTATTCACAAGAAAGTCCGTTTAATCATGGGAGTGGTGAAGCTCCTAATCAGCAGCCGCCAAACTTCGACTATGACCTGTCCGCATGCGACATTGATTGGGACTTTCCCATAAACTGGCTCCCATATGACAATGAGATCGAGACAAATTACTTCTCCATTTTGGGAGCTGGCGTGGATCCATCAGTCCAGGCATCTGGTGGCGACGCCTTGATAAACAACACCGTTACCAACTTTCCCATCATCAATCCCCAGCCAAGGCGCTTATCAACAGTCACATCGGTCTCTCCAGGGAGTGGCTTGGGGGTCCCTACACAGTTAAGCGTAGGCTCTGACCGTACCATTCCTGGAGATCTATATGCGACGAGTTCAAATGGAGCACGAAGACCGTGTACTGCCAAGTCGAAGCAACTATTTCCACCACCTGGACTTGACGGATACGAACAATTACCTTCGATTTCTCAGGACACATCGCTGAGAGTTCAAAACAGAAAGAGCAAAGGTTTTCCAGACACAGGCCATATCATCATCGAGGAAGGTGCCTGTCACGAGCCGATACTGACAGATTTCAACTACACCCAGATATATGAGGGTTTTATACAAACCTGCCTTGAGTCTTCCATTTTCCAACGCTACACTTCTGGTCACTTCCCCTCACGTAACATTCTGGACTGTTGCATCCGGCTGTTCTTTGAGCACTTCAATCCCATCTTTACACTCATCCACCCTCAGACAACAGACCTGAATGGGAGCAGGACTTTATCGCTAGCTGTGTGTGCCATTGGGGCCCAATACTCAGCTACTACGGAGCTCAACGCCAGTGTCGGACCATTTCACGAGTTTCTGAGGAGGGTTTTGGTTGTTCAGTTTGAGAACTCCGAGATGACCATACCTCTTGCACAGGCCCTTGTGTTGAGCCAGGTCGGGATGATGTACTATGGCGGATGTGGACTTCGACAGACTACCTGTAATCGAGTGGGAAATTTGCAGAGGGTTATTGATTTGTTCCAGACGAGATCTGCCACGCAGGCCGACGACTTTGTTACAAGCCAGATGGGGCAGACCGATGAAGAGAGGTGGTTGATATGGATTGAAGATGAGACCTTGCGGAGACTTTGCTATTCTATCTGGGTTGGTTTCCAATATTTCTTCCTCGCCATTGTCGGACCAAGTAAGTAGCTAATCGTGTTAATAGCTATTGGATCGTATGGGGGAGTACTTTTTCAACGACCACCAGCCGACCGCCTTTAAAGTGTCCCACATCCCTCTCCCACACGATATTCTTTGGGCTCATTCAAGCTCTTCCGACTGGATCCAAGCATATCGCCGTGTCGACAGTAAGCTCAGCATTCCAAACATCCTAATCTACGGCTAACAATCCCCAGGCAACCCCACTCTCGAGACCGCCCTTGGCGAACTGTTCCGCGAACGAACCGCCAAGACCGACCTGGGCGAATTTTCCCGCATCCTCCTCCTCCACGCAGTCTGCCAAGAATACAGCACCGTTAGCACCTATTCTAAACGCCCTCTTGCATCATGGATACCACAAAATAACCCCGAGCGCCACAGCGACGAAACGCATCTCCTCCACCTTTCCCACTCTAACTGGAGGAACTCTGCTCTGGATTCTGTGGATACACTTCATTGGGCGGCGAATGCCACCATAGCTTCATTGCTCGGGGCTGAGCATCCTACTGTGCTGCATCTTCACTTCTCTCGGGTGGTGTTGCTTGTTCCGAGGACGGCGATTATTACCCTTGCAAAGTATCTACAGGAGCCGGAGCATTTGAGGAAGGCTGCAAGTCAACAGGGAGCACTTCAGGCTGAACGTGAGATATCAGAATGGGCCCAGCAAGACGGAGTAGGTTCTTCTGACCGGAAGCCAATACATACTAATAGTTTCTAGTCAAAAGCTAGACTTGCGGCGTTACACTGCGGGTGTTTCCTCTGGCACGTCCGACGCTACGCAAAGTTGGCCTTCTACGAACCACCTTGCGTATTCTGGGCCACCCTAACTCTCTGGGCCTACAGCGTATACTGCTCTAAATCCCAAAGACAGTCAGGAGATGTCCCGCGGCAAGTGTCTTCTGATCAATCAGATGACGGGAACCCAACGTTCATAAGACTAGATCGACCTAACGATGACGAGATGGTGCAATTATTCGTAAGAACAGGGGTATCTAAGGCGTATATAAGCGGTGTTGGTGATATTTATGCTGAGACGGCGCCGAGGAAGATACTAAAGGAGGGGAAGAGAGTTCTTGAGAGTGTTTCTTTAGCGTGGGGGAGGAGTGTAGAGTATCTAAGTTTACTGGACGCTCTGGCTTAGCCGAGTCATAGCTTGGCGTAACGGAACCCATGAATCCCAAAAGACTGTTCGGAGTGAGGGTCGAGTATAGTAATCTTAATGATTGAAGTTGAATCTTTATCTCTACTCTGCTTTGGGAAGGGTTATCTCAAACGCAAAGGCTGTTGATGAATCCTCATGCTTCATAGAGAGCCTCAACTTCCCATACTTGATCACCTCTTCCCTCTCGCCCAGATCCTCTGGCCCTTCAACCTTCTTGAACTTATCCTTGCCTATCGTCTTGAACGCCAATGTCCTGACCTTGACACTTGTATCCCCAAGAGATGTGTTGATCTCGATAGCCCAATCACCTGGTCTCGAACGAGTACCAGCTAGTATACGTAGAACAGCGTCATCGTATGTGGCATACACGTCGAGGAGAGTATCTGCGCTTGGCTTGGTCTGGAGACGTTGGCCCGTCATGCTTGAAGCGTAGTACTTGTAGACTTGGTACTCTGTAGATGGCCAGTATCCTTCGCCCTCGATCGCATAGTTATCGGTACCGGCGTCTGGTTTACTCAAAAGACCTCCCTTTCGTTAGTATCTCTTGGAAAAGCATCAGAGTGAGCGACCTACCTGCAAGGAAGTCATGCAGTGCTCCAGCAATGGCCCAATTTCCTCTCAGACCCTGAGCATTCTCCCGTTCAAGACCAGCGATCCACCAAGCACCGCCAGAGGGAACTTGTTCTCCATAAACAGCATACTCGTTGATGTTCACGTCGAGAGACTCAGTGGGTATGTCGAATTCTTTTAAAAGGGCATGGAAGGAAGCCATCGAGTTTGCCATGGTGAAGGCCTCATCGTCGTTCTCCATATGCCATGCCCATTGATCGGGAAGACTATCGGTTTTGCAGTGCGAGAGAAAGCCAGTCCACCATTTATGGGACGTTGAAGGTATAGCAGACATGCATGGACCTGTTATTTTTACAGAGGGCAAAGCTTTTCTAGTTCAAGGTTAGTAAAATTCCAATTGACGAAGAATGTCGGGTGTGCTACCGGATCTTTTGGAACGACCGAGTCCACAACTCCAACCATTGTTCCATGGAACGACCCCAGAAAAAGCTCAAGTCTGGTTCATTCCAGATATCCATAACAAGTCCTTCAGTCATGCCAGACTTAATAACATCGTCAAGCGCCCTGTCAAGGAATGCATTCCATGCTGTCCAGTCGTTGTTATCTCCTGGATAAGTAAAGTCTTCTGACTGCCCGCCATCTGCACCCCAAAGTGCTGGGAGGAGGTAAATAAACTGGCCTCCATGTTTGCGAGTGGTTCTATAATTGCTCAGCGCCGAAGCAAAACGTGCCTGTTTATCTTATGGTTAGCTTCAGTAATACTCAAATAATTAGTATCCTACCTCATAATCCTTGAGACTAACAGCATAGCCCTTGGTGCCAGGTAGCTGAGATCCTCCTCCACGACCGTAATTGAAACCAATATCTTTGTAAAAATGATCGGGAATCTGATTCTCCTTATCTGGTATTCCGTACAAAATGCCAGAGGCGAGATGACGAGGAGGTCCGGTTCGCACATCCAAGTCTACTCTGGCTGTTCCGACCGCAGTTTGCTTCACCTTCTCAGCTTCTGAGGGCAAGGCCTTTAGTATGGACATGTAATCTTCCGGCATTTTGATAAGTTTCAGCGATGCAGATTAATTGTGAGAGTTAAGGAGATGTCATTAGTTGGGGTTGTTCATATATAGCGCGTGAGACCAAGACGTTAGTGGATGTGGAAAGCCCCATCAGAGTGTCCGGTGGGATACGAGAATCAGGGTCAACTCAGCAAGACATTCTAAGCCATGGTAACAATGGCGTGGTGATTTCACCTCATAGGAATTACTAATTCTACAGGAAAGATCAAAGAAAAGGGTAATAGATAATTGCTCCAATATTCACTAAAGGTCAATTCTTCCCCGGACTTCCAAGTCTTGCCATCACAACCTTTCCCATCCACTTTCAACTCCGGTGGGAGCCCTATTCTCATTGGTCCGGGCTCACCTGTCACCCTTCCCCGCAAAGTCTTCACAACCCTTGAACCTTATCCCCATGGGGTGACGATCCTGGCATTTGATCCAATGCAAGACAACTAATACTTAAACAGCTGCCGATCCACCCATGAAAGCTTCAATATTCATCAACATCTTCACCATCATCCTTCAGAGTCGTTCGACTCACTCTTTACCAACATGTCTGTTCACGAGAAATCCCAATCCATTGATCACGTTGAACAGAATGAGAAAGAATGGAGTCACACCCAAGGCAAGGAGGGTGCCGACATTGACCGCAATATGTCTCTGCGGGAAGCTATCAAAGCTTACCCCGGAGCCATAGCGTGGTCTTTCTTCCTCTCGTCATCTATCATCATGGAGGGCTATGATATCGTCCTCATCGGCAACCTCATGGCTCAGCCTGCTTTCCAGAAAGCATATGGAGAATGGTACGGCGAAAAGCTCGGCTATCAGATCTCTGGACCGTGGCAATCTGGTCTTGGAAATGCAACTGCCGTGGGGACTATCATTGGAGCTTTTGCGAACGGATGGCTCACCCAGCGATTTGGCTACCGTCGCACTCTTGTCGCCTCTCTTATTGCTGTCACTGGCTTTATCTTCATTACCTTCTTCGCTCATAATCTCCCCATGCTCCTCGCCGGATCCCTCCTCTGTGGTCTCCCATGGGGTGTTTTCGCAACTATGGCTCCTGCCTACGCTTCAGAGATCTGTCCAATGGCTCTCAGGGGCTATCTCGCCAACTACGTTTGTCTCTGCTGGGCCCTCGGACAGCTTCTTGCAGCTGGAGTCCTGTTCAGCTTCTCTGGAGGCACCACCCAATGGTCTTACCGCATCCCCTTTGCGATTCAGTGGGTCTGGCCAATTCCTCTCATTCTCATTCTCTGGTTCACTCCAGAATCTCCCTATTGGCTTGCAAAGCATAATCGTCTCGACGAAGCGAAGAATGTCCTACGACGAATCTCAGCCAAGAGCAGCAAGACTGATGAGGACCTCGACAAGCAACTTGCAATGATTGTTCACACCAACAAGATCGAAAGCGAGCACACTCAAGGGTCCAGTTATCTTGACTGCTTCAAGGGCATTAATCTTCGTCGAACTGAGATTGTTTCCTTTGTGTTTGTCGCTCAGAACACCACAGGCGTTGGCATTGGCGGAACACCCACATATTTCTTTGTCCAAGCAGGCGTAGATCCACGCAACTCATTCAAGTTTGCAACAGGTGCCCTTGGCCTCGCTTCAGTTGGAGTCATTCTCTCCTGGTTCCTTATCTACCGCATCGGCAGACGAGCACTCTATGTTTGGTCCTGCGCAGCCTGTACCTTACTTATGCTGCTCATCGGTATTCTTGCTAGCCTCCCCCAAACTCAGGCTGTGAGCTTTGGTCAAGCTGCTATTGTACTAGTCTGGGAAGTTGTCTTTTACGCCACAATCGGACCTGTGTGCTATGCCATCATTGGTGAAATTCCGGCTGTTGGTGTCCGCAGTAAGAGTATTTGTATTGCTCGAATTGCGTATTATATCTCTCAGATCCTGAATGGTACATATGGACCTTATATGATAAACCCTACTGAGGGTGACTGGAAGGGCAAGGTTGGCTATTTCTGGGTAAGTGTCGAAACATCACACTTGTACGTCTTCTCTCTAACAATTCACAGGCTGGACTTTCTCTGTTGACCTTCATTTGGGCATACTTCCGCCTTCCTGAGACCAAGGTATGTGGCTCCATCATATGAAGTCAGTGACGGTTGCTAACGTATTACAGGGTCGCACCTTTGAAGAGATTGACATTCTTTTCGCTAACAAGACATCGGCCAGGCACTTCGCTGATACAAAGGTTGACGCGTATGCAGATGACTCGGACGGTCGTATTATAAAAGATACAGATGTCTGATTTGTAAAGCTTTGGGCCAGAAGTTAAGGATTCGGGTCTTTTTACTAGGCGCAATACTGAGGGAAGGGTGATTTAAAGCCAAGATTGGTTCCGTACTTCTAGCATAATTTTATCAGAAGTGGATACTCTGTAGTACTCGTTGGTGACAACTTGAGCTATTGATCTGTACTAGCCAATTATGGTGTGGCGTATATTTCCAAGAGGCTCTAGTTAGAGACTATAAGAGACTATTTGCTCAAGTTCGCGAGCTGAATTGTAATTAACCAGGGTTATCAGTTTATTTTAAGACTTACTCATCTCCTCTCCTTTTCTCTCTTTCTCCCTTCAAATTATTTTGTTCTTATCCAGTTTATTTGTCACTCCGGTCACTCATTTTAGATTTGCTTCAGAATGCAAGTAAATATCCTTCTCGCCTTTAGCCTGTTCGCCAACTCCGCGCTTGCAGGTCCGTGCAAGCCCAGATCGTCAAGTAAGTATTACGCGTGGTCTTGAATTGCAATTTTTAACCAGGAATCTCCATAGCTTCAGATGGATCTCCGACAACTACTGCCTCTGTCGCAAAGTCCACTTCCACCATCCTCGATACCTCTACAGAATTTTCGTCGCAAACAATCTTAGAGACGAGTAAGACAACGACCATTATTACCGAAACCACAACCGCTATATCAGATTCGTCCAAGACAACCACTGTTGGAGACTTTACTACAACGTCAACAGCCGAAAGCACCACCAAGGTCGACAGCACTACCCTCTCCGAAACCATTACCACTGCCACCGAAGGAACCACTACCGTCGAAAGCACTACTACAGCGGCCGCTGCAAACCCAACATTCTCTCTCCTCGCTGTTGGTGGCCCTGTGGATGGCGAAGGCGTCCAAGGCAATGGTGCAACCTCTCTCGTATTCAATCCCTCTCCAGACCCCTTCGGAGACCCTTCCAGATACAAAGTCCTATCCTGGATCCTCGAGCCTAGCACTGGTCGACTCGTGGACCCGGAAGATGGTTACTATGCATGCTCATATAACCCGTCTTTCGAATCCAACAGCGGGGCGCCTGTTGCCTTGTGCCGGGAGGGCGATGGTTATGAAGTCGGATTGAACAAGGAGTACAGTTATCTGGCCTGCGAAATTGTGAAAAATCAGTTCTCATGCAGCGCTCCTGCAACTACTTGTATCGTCAGAAACGGCCAATATGATTGCGTTACATCTTCAGAGACCGGCCTGAACGAATTCTACGTGCAGAATGACGTGACTGAAGATAACTACCTCTTTATTAACACTGGCAATCCTTCAGAGGTTACACCTATTGGGCTTGCTGTTCATTATATCTAACATAGCACTAAGATCGAGATAGTTTGAATAAGCTATTGTATACTCTTACTTCCTATTTAGAAAGAGTAAAGGCGAGGGTTATTAATTCACTAGTATATAATATACAGATAGGTTATCTTAGAACTAAAGTATATTTATTAAACCTGGAATTAATAGATTCGCAAAAGAACTAAGATAGTAACATTGGACGCTCTATATTGCCTTATCTCTTTAACCTGTAAATTATTAACTATACTATATATTAATAATGCTTTCTTCACTAGGGTCTCCTCGAACCCAAGGAAGACATGAACTGGGGGTATTATCTCGCTAACTCGTAAACTTTGGTCGGAGTCACAAGCTCAAGTCATTAGCTAAAGGTATGAAGGGAGAGATGCTTAGACCATCTAAACAATAAAAGAGGTAACCGTAGAACAGTACTGACAAGGAATGGTTTCTTAGCGACAGAATGGAAAGAGGGAGTTCAGAGAAAAAGGACATACATCTAATTATTTAATAATCTTAGCCTGGCCTGTAGCAGGCCGGTGCCTAACTGTAGATATTTTTAGGTCTATGTAATAAGTGCTTGGAGTTGCTTTAAGATTTACACGGTCAACATAGATCACTACTGATAAAGAACATAATATGATATGTAATAAGAAAAATTAACATCGGCTACTAATGTAACTCGCTAGACCACTCGAATGTCTTCCAGGATCGCCGAAATCAATTGATAAATCTAATATGCGTAGAAGAGCCTTGCTTCGTTATCGGAAACCCGAATCTTGCGATTTTCACAGATGAGCATCCATTTTAGAACCCATGCCAAGCCAGCCGATGCAGCGGAAAAGGCAGCACTGCTGGACATGGCAACAGGGTACATTGGCTCATCTGAACTTGGCCAGAGATACTAGATGATGTCAGTCGCAATTAAGTTTCAAGAATCTAAGATCTTACCGGAGTGTAGATAGGCCCAAGCGTGGCAACCGTGTTTGCTAGAGCGAGAGATATAGATTTCTTCTCTCGGGTCTGACCGCATGTGCTGGCGACCCAACCGAGAATGACACTGTTACAAGCGTAGACACCGCTGGTAAAGACGCACATTGCGAAGTATCGGGCGCCAGTATTGTGAACGGTACAAGCTAAGATGAAGCCAAACACAGCCATGACTTTCGCGAGGGTAATGTGCCAGGTTCTTTCGTTCATCCGGCCTGTTTAGATGTCAGATGACGCCCAAGAAGCTTCGGTGCAGGGAGCTTACCAGAGTTTGCGGCCCATGCGATGCAGACGATACCTGACACGATGTAAGGGGGACAGGTCAGGGCGAGTGTTGTATTGCGATCAAAGCCAAGTGTTCCGACGATAGTGGGGAAGAAGTTCTTGAAGTTGCTGGCAGCCATGTGGAAGTGTTGCATGAAGACGAGGACCCAAAGACGAGGGTCCTTACAGGCATCAATCAGTCCAGCAAAAGTCGTCGTGTTGGTTCGGATCTGAACAGTGTCTGCGACAATTCTCTCGTGGGCCAATATCCTCTCTTCTTCTGTCAGCCAACGCGTATTGCTGGGCTCATCTGGCAAGACAAAGGCTGAACCTAGGGAGATAACAAAAGCGATGGTTCCCTGGAGAATAAAGAGCCATCTCCATCCGGCTAGACCTGCAACACCGCTCATCTCAAACACGTCAATTGCGATAAGACCTGCAAATGCAGTTCCGCAGATGTTGGCTGTGTATAAGATAGAGATACGAGTTGCTATCTCTTTCTTGGTATAGAAGATCGAGAGGACGTATAAAGCGCCGGGGTAGAAAGGGGCTTCAGTAACGCCGAGGAAGAACCGCGTGAGGACGAGGCCTTTGAAGTTATGGCAGATTGCGGTGAGAGTGCTTACAACGGCCCAGAGAGCCATGGCGCCGGACATGTAAAGGGAAGGTCGAATTCGGGTCATGAGCATATCTGAAAGAGTCGATCAAATCAGCGGAAGAAGAACGGCAGTGAAACGGTGCCCACTTACTTGATGGAATCTGACCAAGGATGTATCCCACAAACAATATGGAGACGCATGTCTGATACTCTGTAGAAGTCAAGTGGAGCTCCTTCTCCAAACCGTCCAGACGCGCAACGGTAATAGCATTGCGGTCGAGGTAATTGAGCCAGTACATGATCCACAGAACCGGAAGAATAATCCAATCCAGCTTCTTCACCAGGTTAATTTCAGCTGGATCGACTTTCCTGTGTGAACCGGTTTCGTCAACCGCCGAAAAGATGTGAGTTTCATGCTTCTCAAAGTGCTCAGAATGTCCCTTTTCTTCAACATCAAGGGTTTCAGGCTGGTTCTTGTCTTGGGCATGGGACATGTTGTAAAAAGATAGACAGAAGCTATTCAGGAAGATTCAACTTGAGATGTGATGACCATCGTTGGAAATGCGGAATGGGCTGCCATTGATATAGATATTCGTTCGACTCCTGAGTTGTGGCGACGAGTTGTCTTGCTTGGATTACCAGTGCCCTGGTTACCCCAGATTACCCCACGTTAGAAATTGCACTATTTTTTTGTTGCGATTGAAGGAGGACCACGGCTCTGGAAACAAGGTTCAGCATTAACGTTATAGTGGCTAGTTACTTGGCTGTTGAGGGTGTTTGGCTGGTCAATCTGGCTAGGCATCTTGGTAAATTATGTCACTACTACTGTCCTTATTTGCCCTAAATGTTCTAATCCGATAACCCTACCTCCTAAATGTCTTTGATCTTTGAAAAGGAGATGCCCAGCTAGACCCTCAGAGCTGTCATATCACATACCTTTTCATCCAGTAAGGTCGTTGTAAAAGGATTTATGGATTGCAATTTCGGTTACTCCAATCCATCTGGTCGTCTCGGCCAGCCACCCCTTGCCGCCCTTATATGCCGGATAGAAGCGGATACCTCTAGACCTAACCGGTAGGCCGGTAGTAGTTTAGGCCAAACTACTTATTATAATTACAATAGCCTAGTAATACCTACTAGACTTACCACCTAGTAATACTAATAGTAATACCTAGGTAATAGGGAGAAGAATAGAAAGGTTAGGAAAAGGAAAGGGTAAAAGAAGGTAGCTTCTTTATAATAAAGAATATTAGTTACTAATCTATACCTTCTATGGCTATATAGTCCGCTTCTATAACCTAGAAGGCTATTTAAAAGATCGTTACCTAGATCTTAGCTATTAAGTCTATAGCGATCTTATCTGCCATTATAAGGGCCTGTTATTAATGCTATTAAAAGAGGGACTAAGGGAGGATTAACTGGCCTGGTATAGCTTATCTAACCCGGCCGAGCCCGTCGAGGGTCTCCCTATCTACCGGGGTTTTATATATACCTAGCCGGGCTATGGGTACCTTATACCGAGCTAGAAGTGCCTATATATATACCTTAACGACGAGTATAACGTTAAGGCAGCCCGGAGGAAGACCTAGGCGGACCTCTAGGCCGCCGTATATCTATAGACCTTCTTTACCGGTCTGAAGAGGGCAATCCGTTACTTTTACATTTATAAAGTAAGAAGAGGGGAAAGAGAGAGGGAGGAAAGGGGGGGAAGTAAAAGAAAAAGGAGAAGAGAAAAAGGAGTGACGATAGTTACCTAGCCAGAAGACCAGATAATAATTACCTATATTACTAAAGGATAGTTACTATAGTAAGAGGAATAAAAAGAGATATAGAAGGTTATAAATAAAGGTATTTTAAGGCATAAGATAACTAACTAGCTAAAGCGGACCGGCTAGTCGGCCTACTTTACCGGCAGGAACCTAATAGATATTTAGGCCTATAGTAAGATACCCGGCCGAGGTAATAAGGGTAATAATAAGGTACTACGGCATATAAATAAAGTTTTAAATTAACTTTTCTTTAATCGCTATATTAGCGGACTGAAGAGTATGCCCCTAATAACCTAACTGCTACTAGCCAGCCTATACCCTTACGACGCCTATAGCCGACCGTTCAGGCCACTATAGGAGAAGACTAGTATAGACCGGTATCTGGCCTATATAAAACGATTTCTATATTATTACCTTAATATATTATCGCTAGAAGAAAAGGTATTCCTGGCCGACTATGGCTTTCGCTTTACGCTAATGTAAAGGGCCAGCCTCGAGACGCTATAGGCCTATCTATAAGGGGAGGCATTAGAGTTAGAGTTAAAGTTAAAGTTAAAGTTAAAGTTAGAGTTAAAGTTAAAGTTAGAGTTAGAGTTAGAGTTAGAAAAGGAGGTCAAGGGGGGCAGGCCATTATATAGCTACCGCTACCGCTATAGCTATAATGGCCTTAATAGTAAGAATGGCCTATAAGAGCGGATACTATAGGTATTGGCAGGCTTCTAGACGTAGCGGCTCCCTAGAGACCCTTTCAATAGCCTGCTATAGTACTTCGTCGGCGTGCTAGGGATTAACGCCGAGACGGGGCAGCTACGACCGGCCTACCTGTTTACCTACGTACTTACCGGTCTTGTCTTTATAGGACAGGCGCTACTAGGGGAGTAGGCTATACCTACCCGGAAGCGGGACGGCATAGAAGACCTTATCTAACGATTCGCCTAGGTCCGGGACGTATAGCTCTATAAGGCCATATACTTACCTATAGGTTATATACTTAGCTTACTTTTATTTAGGAAGAAGATTATAAAGGAGATAGGGAATAGGCTTATAGTATCCTAAAGTAAGTAAGGTAAGATAATATACTTTATAGGCAGGCCTATCCTAATAGATAAGCTCCGGACTATAGTAGCTAGGATAACGATCAATGCCAAGGATCTCCTTTAAGGTTAGCTAATATTTAAGGAGGGTAATAATAAGCGTTTTATAATCCCTCTGGCCGGCATTAAGGATAATCTTATGTAAATAAGGCAGGGGTAATCCTTTATCTATCGTAACGGTCTTGCCGGTAAGGAGGTCAAGATACTAAAGGACCTTATTATAAGCTCCCGGAAGACCGACCTCCTTAATTAAACAGGTAAGTAAAAGTAGGCGGGTATTAGGAAGTACCTTAAGCTGGTTAAGAAGTTCAAGGAGTTCTTACTACTCCTTACCTATATTACGGGAGGTTAGCCTAGCCAAGGGGAGGAGATTACAGGGCTACGCCTTATTAACGGCATTAATAAGGACCGTAATATCTTTATTATCGACGGCAAGGTCATTCTCGTTATATAGTACTATAAGTCCCTCGCCCACTTCGACTTACCTAAGGTTATCCCTCGCTTCTTACCTAGGCAGATCAGGTAGCTATTTATAATATATATAATCTATATCCGGCCACTAACAGATCGCTAGGAGGCCGATAAGTAAGAGCTATATAGGGAGAAGATAGCACTGCCGAGCGACTTTATCTAGCATAACAAGACGGCAGGAGGAATACCCTAGGAGAGTAGCTAGATATCCACAGCCATAGGGAGGTAAACGTCTTACTATATTAGCCGCCGGATTATGCTTTATAATTGGCGCCATATTACTATTACTATTAACAAGAAGTATACCTATAACCGAGGGGCCGGCCAGGCTGACTTTAAGGACGGCAAAGATAATAATTATAATAAGTCGGAGCAGTATAAGGCACCCGATAACCTAGCCGCCTCTTATACCGAATAGACGGCCGCTAACTATAACGTAATAATTAATATACTTAAATGCTTAATAGCTAAGTCCCTAAAGATCTTTAGGTAGGTAAGCTATTACTAATATAAATTCCTCGGCTATAATACCAGCTTATTATTACTACTATTATTACTATCAGGTAAGAAGGTCAAGCCTACCCCTATATAAAATAAAGAGGCAAAGGATAGTCATTCCCCTAGAAAGCGGGTTAAGGTTATATCTCTCGAGGTATTATAGGCAGGTACGGTAGGGGTAAATAAGAAAGAGAAGCGAAAGAAGGAGGAGGAGGAGGAGGAGGAGGAAGATATAATTATATAGACGCTACAGGCAGTATTACGTAACAATACTGCCCGATTTCGGTTACCTTAGCAGGAAGAGGCCGTAAGGCTAGCCACGGCTAAATAAAGCCCACTTATAGCAGTACTACTAATAGGTGGCGGTAAGAGCTTAGTCTTTATAGTCCTGGCTATGCTAGTAAATGCAGGTGTTACTATCGTAGTAGCTCCCTATGCCGAGCTTAAGAGGTAGCTTGTCTAGCGCTATATTAATACCGGCCTGGATTATAAGCCCTGGCCTAAGGCACGGTTATCTTAGCCTAGGGTTACGCTTATGTCGGCCGAGGCGGCCATAACCGATAACTTCCTATAGTAGGCGGCCGACTTGAGCGTTAATAGGAGGCTAGACCGCGTGGTCATCGACGAGTGTTAGGGTTAGGGTTAG